>JAVBJF010000578.1:0-166382 GCA_033439095.1 Pseudococcus viburni | reverse complement strand
CATAAAATGCTAGCAAAATGCTAGCACGCTTTGCTAGCATATGCTATCATTATTTTGGACACTTTTGAACCAGTTTTGTTAGCAATTATGCTAGCATTTTATGCGAGCACTTGCTAGCAATATTGCTAGCTTTACGCTAGCACATAAAATGCTAGCAAAATGCTAGCACACCTTGCTAGCATGTGCTATCATCATTTTGGACACTTTTGAACCCGTTTTGTTAGCAATTATGCTAGCACTTGCTAGCAATTGTTAGCAAGTGCTAGCATAAAATGCTAGCATAATTGCTAACAAAACGGGTTCAAAAGTGTCCAAAATGATGATAGCACATGCTAGCAAGGTGTGCTAGCATTTTTCATTTTTTTTTGTCAATAGGGATACATTCAAAAATTTGACAACTCTTCAATTCTTTCGATTTAAAAAAAAAATGCAATTTTGCTATTATTGGAGGAGGAGGAGGAGGAGGAGGAGGAGGAGGAGGACCAACTTCCCCCTCTGCCCCTCACTCGATCCAGTTCTGGAAATTGATACCTGAAAACAATCGTTCGTCCCTCCTCCTCTCAAAATAAGTGTTCAACAAATCAACGATTCTAACGCTGAAAAAAATTACCCTCAAAAACGTTCGTGAACGATTCACATCACACAATTCGACTATCCTGAATTGTAAATTAGAAATTGACCAAAAATTCAGGGCTGGAAAACTACAACAGAAACTTGAGAAAACTGAAAGTAAAACTGATGAACAATTGAAATGGAAAAACAACCGAACTTGAAACAATTTTTTCGAGCCAAAAATGTCGTCTGTTCTATAATTTTTCATTGGTGCCAAATTAAGACGACGTTTTCACGAAGAATCGTCGTTTATTGATGGAGGAGGAAGGACGAAGGGCGAAAAATCGAAGGAATTTTGGCTCACAATCAGATAGGATTTTTTCCTGATTTGTCCTTCAAGAAAAAAATTCTTGAAATGCAATTTTACTTAATTTTTTCAACTCAAGATTGCATGATATTCCAAATTTTCTAAAAAAAAAGGGGGGATTAACTCATTTGGAAAATTTTTCAATTATAAAAATACAATATTTTGTCAATTTTGAAAGGGAGAGGGAAGTAGCGAAGTAGCGATTGAACTTTTTGGGAAACTCTTCTCCTCCCTCCACTGATCGCACTTGAAAAATCGTTGGATTTGAGATTTTGAGTTATCAGTGCGTAAATTGGAAATTTTGAACGCTTAAATGGTAAATTATTTATGATTTTTGATTCAATTTGAACTTGTAAGGAATTTTGATTTGAAAATATTGGGGGAAAATATGAAAATTTGGATCTTTAAAAAAGGTTTTTGAAAAAATTCCAGAATATTTATCTGAAAACAAAGGTAGAAATGATTGAAGAAAATATCAATTTAAATTTTTTCAATGATATAAATAATACTTCTTTTCAAGCCCTAATGCAGAACGTTTTCCACCTTTCGGATAGAAAACAGAAACTGAAATTGGAAACCGAAAAGAATTGAAACTGAAATAAAAGAGTGAAACTGAAAAATGAAAAAAACTAAAACTAAAAATCAAATCAAAATTGGTTTAGTTCATCTAAACATGCAATTTTTTCAATTTTTCGCCATCAGAGAAACTGGAACATGGAATCGTTGATGTTTTTGTTCAATTTGATTAATTTTGAATACATGAAAGGAAAACAAAAAAAAAATTCAACACCGCAAAAGTATTCATAATTTGATTTAAAAAATAAAAATTGAAACCATTTCGGTTTTCCTTCACTGATGTGAATCAGTAAATTGTGCGGGGGAAGGGGGAGGGGTGATGTCTGAAACTTGAGTTACGAAATCTTAAAATGTTCAAGGTGTCTAACAAAATCTCGAAACCAAAAAGCAGGACCTTTGAAGAACCCTCAGCAGGACTTTTTTCAAGTATCCAAAATATATTGTAATCCCCCCCCCCCCGTGAAAAATTCAAAACCCTGCTAAGAAATCTTTTTTTTTCAAATAACATAACAGAAGTAATCACTTGCGATTTTTTTTTCAACAACTGTGAAATTTTTTTTGAAAAATTTGTGATAAAATGACGGAGAAATACTTTCCAAATGATTTATTTTTCTGAATTTTTACAAAATTCTCTCACTTTTTCAGATTTTTTAAATTTTCCGATACTTTTCAAATGGTTTACTCTTTTGAATTTTTACAAAATTCTCTGACATTTTCAGATTTTAAAATTTTTTTGACTTGTCCAAGTTTTTCAGGTTTTTCAGAAAGTGGACACACTTTTGATAATTTATTGGCGTTCAAATTCAAAATATGTTCTATAGCGTTTAATTTTCGCTGGTGAAAAAAGGCTTCAAATTTGAAAAAAAACAAGACTTTGAACTCAAAAAGTAAGACTTTTCAGGACCAGAAGGACCTTTAGAGCAAAAAGCAAGACTATATTCAGGACCAACAGGACTTGTTAGACACTCTGATGTTTTTATTCAATTTTTCAATTTTTGAGTAGATGAAAAACAAAAATTACAATAATTGCAATATTAAAACGCAAAAAAAAAATCGAAAATTGGTTTAATAAAATTCAAAAAGTAGAAATGGAAATTATAGCTGAAACTAAAACATCTTCAGTTTACTATTTTTACTGTATTTTTGGAGGGATGAGGAGGAAAACTATGTCCTACCCTGAATTTCTATCTGACGGGCAACTGAAAAGGAAAAAAACCATTGAAACTGAAAATAAAATCAGAAACTGAAATAGTTTTAGTTTTCTAGACAACGTCTGCAAACAAATTTTGAAAAAATTCAACTCCATCGTTCTGGAACGATTTACCAAATTACAAAAATGATTGAGAATTTATAATATTTCGGGCATACTTTTACTAAATTCGCACTGGTATGGATAATATCGTTCAATTTTCTGGCACTCGAATTGTCGATAGAGACCTAAAGTCAGTTTTGAATCGAGTCTCATCAGTCACACGACGATTCTTCGACTTCAACTGGTTTAAATAGACGATTTAATCGATTAATAAAACTAATTATTCCATTTTAACCCTAAAATCTGTTCCATCTTAACTTCGCTGCTTATCATCTGCTTGCAATCGTTAATCTGCACAACCTTCAACCCCAGTACACTCCTTGAAAGAAAAAACACACAAACTCGAGGCATAGACACGTCGTATTTCATGAACGAGATCGAAGCAAACCAAAAAAAGAGAGAAAAAAAACAAAAGACGAGTAAATAAAAAGACTGCATAATACGACACATTACTTACATATGTTAGCCAACGGGTAAAAGACCTGGAAGAGGGAACAAGCACGCTAATGGTGATTTACACACGTGTGTATGTGTATACGTGTATTATGTACAGAGCATATAATACCTTCGTTTACGTATTACTACATACAATGCTATGTACACTGCGTTATTATGAGGTTTCTTAAATGGCTTTATTTGCGATCGAGCTACTCGTTTCGTGGTATACATATATTTTACACACCAACTTGTAATAAGAATACGACCATATCCACCGTAACCTTCTCGAGCAGCTAAAAATTACATATCGTCGTCGTCGCTGCATGCACCGACTAAAACACACGTTGACGAGGTAGTGAAGAGGCAAAGTGCACGAACAAGGGTTCACCATGTACCATGTTGTCGATATGTACTTTTAAAAATGACACGTCTTACTGGTCGTCGTGCCTTGTCAATTTTCCAGCCTGAATTAGACATCATCGTTGACTCAATTTGAGACAATGGAAAATGAATGAAGACTATAATAATGAGGATGGTTTCGCTTCCCAAATGTCTTGTTTCATTCAAAATGAGTATAGATGAAGGGGAGGGGAGAAGAAAATGATATTTTGAATGATTTATGAATCAAGGTTTAAAAAGGCAGGGTGAAGGAGAGAAATGGAGAGGATGAAATCATCGAAATTTGTTTTTGATTTGAAAAACTTGAATTGGACATAGTGTCTCTAAAATAATGAAACCGGTTTTCTAGAGTAAATTGAAGCGAATTTTATTGGACTGGCGATATGAGGATAACACGAAATCTAATAAAATGAAAAATTTTGAAACCGGTTTAATTGGTTTGAACCAGTTTTCAAAAGTTTGTAAAAGAAGAATGATCAACAAAATTGAAAATAATACTCGTTATGCTGTGCATTGAACTGATAGGGCGAAGTGAGAGAAATGGAGAAGATGAAATTATCAATTGAATCTATTTTTGATTTGAAAAACTTGAATTGGACATAGTGTCCTTAAAATAATGAAACCGGTTTTCTAGAGTAAATTTAAGCGAATTTTATTGGACTGGCGATATGAGGACAACACGACGGTCTGATTTTAATGAAATAAAAAATTTTGAAACCAGTTCAAAAATTTTGAACCAGTTTTCAAAAATTAAGAAAAGAAAAATCAACAAAATCGAAAATAATACTCGTTATGGTTTGGGTTGAACTGGCAGGGTAAAGTGAGAGAAATGGAGAAGATGAAATCATCAGTCAAATCTTTTTTTAATTTGAAAAACTTGAAATGGACATCATGTCCCTAAAATAATAAAACCGGTTTTCTACGAAAAAATGGAGTGAATTTTATTGCTGATACGAATACAACACGCTGGTGAGATTCCAATGAGATGGGAATTTTTTAAACCAGTTCCATGATTTTGAACGAGTGATTAAAATTCATCGAAAAAAATCGAGATATGAAAAGAAAATTTTAAACTAAATTTTGAGAGAACTGAAAAAATTAGTTTTGTTCTTAATTAATTTAAATTTTTTCTCAATTTAGGATTTTTGTTTTACATCAGTGAACGTTAAATGCAAAAAAATTGGCTCATTGTGATTTAGAAAATAACAGCAGACACTGAACTCAAAATTAAAAAAAAAATAACTTCATCAATCAACTTCTATAACCGTAAAAGAATGATCGAATCATCTTGAATAATTTCAACTTCGAGAAAAACAAGTCACCCTCTTCTGAAATTCTTGCTTTTTTGCATACAAAATTTTTTAGCAATTGCCTTTCCCCCCATTTTCTTCAATTTTTCGTATCTTGACTGACTTAAAATTCTAAGAACCGAAATCCTCAATTTTTTGGGGGAAAGGAGAAGAATAATTACAAAAACTGAAACTCCAAAAACTGCAAAACATTGGTATTTTTCAATTTTTTTATTTCGATAATCTTTATTTTCTCACTCTTTTTAGAAAAATTAATAAGTCCGCAGCAAAGAATAAAATAATATTTTATCTAAACTGATTGACAAAACAAAACGATTTATTTAAATTGTTTATTGCAGTTTTTGGGGAGCTTTAAATAAAAACTGAATACCTTTTTCATTTACTTATACAATAATTATTAAAAATCACGAATAAAGCTCCAAAAAAGTTGCTGAAGAAGGCATCCTTTCCTTTCAGCCCAATATTGGAACATAAAACAGCAAAAAACGATTAAATAAATTGACGATTTACAACCGTTCTTTTAATTTGGCTCGAGTAAGGTCGAATTTTGAGAACATTAACAATTCGATGGACAAAAAAAGTATTCGTAATTGTAATAGCACAAAATCAAAAAAAAAAATACTCATTTCAATTTCAGGAACGTCAAGTCGGCTGAGTGAAGGTTCGAGAAAAGTGAGGACATTTTTTAAAATGAAATCTATATTAACGACATCTAACAATATCTTACCACTGATTTTTTTTTTAAATTGCCATTTAAAAAAAAAAAAACAACAAAAAAATCCTAAATTACAGACTAAAGAAATTACAAAAATTCTTCTTTTTTTTTCTGAAATATCCTAGAACGATACTTGGAAATTTTCAACAACTGGTTCGAAATTATTGACGGTTTCAAAAAAATTTCATCTGGTCAAAATAACGTCCATTAATAATCCTCATGTCACCAATTAAACTCACCTAAATTCTTTGAGCGAGACCCGATTTTATCAATTTTAAAATACTTTTTTGTCGAGGAAAGGTGTAAGGGAAAGGTGGGCAAAATGGAGGTACCTGAAAACGTAAGCAGAAAAATAGCAAATCGTGTAAAATTAAAAAATAACAAAAAATGGCATTATTGAAGAGGGGGGAGGGGCAAAATTCAAAAATTTCCGACAGAGATCGATTTTAGGACTCGGCAGTCAGAATGAAAATTTTCCTAAAACTGGATCAACACATTTGAAAACTGGTCAACTCAAATCTAATCAGATAATTGAACTGAAACAAACTATATAATCTGCCATTATTGGAGGAAAATATCCCCTCTCCTCTCGTTATAGCGTCCCTGAGTATCATACTCCGAGTTATTGTGCTACTTCTCAACCTACAAATCTCGAATCAATTCTCTGTTACCGAAAATTCAACCAAAACGAAAAATCAGAGTGGCTTTGGGATTAATAACAGAAGATACATGATTGAAAAATGTTACGCAAACTTTTGAGTAAATTTTGTGCTTTTTTGTGCTTAGCTAAACCGTAAGAAAATCTTGAATAATATTTTAAAGGAAAAGATGAGGAAATTTCTCCCGAAATTATCATGTCCTCTGGGACGAAACTGGAGAAAAATCTTGCTCCTCGAGCAAATCATTTTTTTAAATCAGCAGTTTTCGAAAAAAAATCAATTTTCAAAAGGAGTATCGTTGAAAAAATCAGCAACTTGGAAAAAATGTAAGGTATACTTTTTTTTTACTAAAAAATTTTTTTTTCGCTTCGTTCAGGTAGATAAGTATTTTATTTTTACTTTCATGTGTTGAAAAACATTTTGCATTGAATCAGATAATAAGTTCATGGACAAAACTATTTTTTTCGATAAATGTCCAAAAATAGTTTTACTGTAGTTGTTCTACCGCGCGAAAAATGTACCTTAGTGGCCAACCCACCCAAGTTCTCAAAATTTCGCCCAAAGTACGTAAAACAAAATTGATCAGGGATTCTCAAATCGTAGATAATTTTTCCCACTAGAAATCAGCAACATAGAAATATGATGAGATCGCGATCAGTTTGGCAATGAATTAGTATAAAAATGGAACCAAAAGGAACCCCTATTTATAGTTTTTTTTTTCAATTTTTCAATTTTTGAATTTTCAACCTCCCTTCGTGAAAACGTTGGGAACTTTTCAAAAAAAAATTAAAAGAGGTGAATACTCGTATACGACTTTATAGCACCTAATTTTTGTCAGTTTCTGTTCTAACTCCATCATTTTTATTCAAAAATCAAACAATTTTTTTTTTTAAATGTTCAAGTTTTAGGTAGATAAAAATTATTCGAGTAATTTTTTGAAAATATCATCTGTTTTGGAAAATTGACCAAAATTCAGAAACTCGACCTGTTGATTTTTCATCACCCAAATTAAATTCCTCGTTTTTTTGGAAAATATACTGGAAAAATTCAAAAATTTTCTGAAAACTCTAGAATGGGTAAAAATAATGAAATTCGGTTTTTGGAAGTCTAATTTAAGCAGGAATTAAATTTTTCATCAGTTTTAGCGCAAAAGTACTTTTTTTTATCAGTCTCGTCGCCGTAAAAATGTTCTTCGAGGGATTTTTTAAGAAAGGAGAGTTAAAATTCAAAAGGAAACAGTACAGTTTGAGGAAATTGGGAAGAGAAACTCGTCAACATCTGAAAAATTCACACAGGATGTCCACAACATTCAGAAATAATTATCCCTGATTTTTGCAGGTTTCGCAGAAACTGTTTTCCTTGTCACAGCAACTCTGCAGTCTGCACCTTCCAACAATCGAACAACTTACGACGTTTAAAATGGACTTGTAGCCATTCACCTATCAAAAAATGATTACTCGATTCGAGTGTGTTGAGTGGAAGCTTGAAACTTATTATTTTTGATTTGCATCCGAAGTTTCGATCCAATGGGGAGGGAGGAGGGAGGGGGTGGTCAAATGACTCCAATGATTCTTCAAACTTGTACTACTTCATCGTTCATTTTGGATTGAAAATTTGGTAAATATTTTCGAAAGTACTTGAAAACAAAACTAATAATGGCCAGTCCTGACGTTCTGAGCACACTCGAGTGAGTAAACAGGCGGATTATCTCTATAATACCCACCCTTCTCCATTATTGATTGGTTTCCTCCGAAGCCACGACGAATTGAATCCGATACAATAAAAAGAAAAAATCCCTCGAAAGAGAAAAAAGTCGAAGACCAATGGCTACTGGGACCTTTCATGAGGATAATTTGCTGCTGTAAAGAGTATCAGCAACCTTGGTCGTCACCTGCTTGTGTATGTTTCTATGTGTAATGTTGTTATTGATAAACCGCTTCTACAAATACTAAAACGAGTTACTACGAATACTCGAATCTCATTAATGAAGTCTGTAGTATTGGGACGATTACGTATAAAAAATTAATTTAGTCGCGTCGCGAGTTGGGTCGAGGCAGCAGCAACGACAGCATCTTGAGACCTTATCGATGAGGAGGGGTGTGCTGGATACGATACTGTAGGCCGATAAATACACACGAATAGGAGATTTCCTTGTGGCCACTTTCTTTTAGTATGGTTTCAAGGTTAGTTGATTTTTCTATGTTTTTGGAATTTCTACACACGAAGAGATGGGCCGGAGTGGGCTGTAAAATCGTCCGGATCCGGTGGTCTAATTAGGAGAGCGCCGATCGATAAAAAAAATTTCCTACTTTGACAAACGGTTTACAATCGTAAAGTACATATAATTAATAAGCCCGTAACACGAAAACTTTGGGGAGGAGAGGGCGAGAGAGAGGAAAGAGACCGTAAAAAATTCTCGGTTCGGTGAAACACGTATTATCAACACGGTTTACGCCTTCATAGGTAAAATTTACGACTGTCGCGGCGGCTATAATATATTTTATAAAAAGTGCAATAAGCTTGATAACGAGGCAGCGGTACTCGTCGACGATATTGTCGCAAACGTAGAGAAAATTCGCCCATCGACTTTCGGTTTCTTTGAATTGAGAAGGTAAACGGTATAATTGGCCGGTAGAGAGATATCATAATAACGAATATGGTGGTGGTGTTCGTACCACCAAGTAAACAAACACCAGTGATGGGTTCCCAATCGACTGATCGGTGTAATAAAATCGATGATGGGATAAATATACGAATAAGTGTAAAATAAACACGCCTATGGGATGAAAATAATGAGAAACTGAATGGCAAACTGAAATATATATACATCTTTGCCAACCTTCTGTTAGCCATCGCAGAATACCTTCGATATTAGGCTAGCGTACAGAAGGTTGGAAGATTGTGTTTCCATTTCGAGATGTCCATTTCGGTGCTTGGAAATACGATAATAACCCTTTAAGATAACGTACAGTTGAAAAATCTTACTTGGTATATGGGATGCTGATTGTAAACACGAAACACATTAACGTATTGTAATATTATGAACTTGTTAGTTTACACACTAACAACAAGATAGCAAAAAATGAAACTCGAACTGATTCGCACAAGAAACCGAACCACAGAACACCGCACGAATAAAACTTAGGAGCAAATTACCACAAACATTATCAACACCATTAACACCCAAAAAAGCAATAAAGTGATGTCGGAAAATACATATTTTATAAATTAAACAAAGGAATGGCAGTCGAATAAACACTATTCACGTTCGATATAAAACGTTAGCAATGCTAAAACTATACGTAGCGAACACAGAATTTCAAAAAACACCAATGTACACGCAAATTTAATACACTTACACTTCAACTTTTATTTCTTTTTTGTTCAAATAAAAAGAAATTAAAACAACACAACACCTAAATGTTGGTAAGTAGATGTGCAAAATTGGTAATTTTTACAAAAACGGAATTTATTTTTAACATCGTAACTATTACGATTCACTCATTCATCCTAAAAAATAATGGATTTGATGCGCGCGTCGATACGACTACAGATTTATCCGTTCCACAGATCAATGCTGCCTAAAAAATTATCATCATAAAGCCAAATAGGTAGGTAATTTTATTTCAAAAAGTAGGTAACATTTTTAATTTTATTTTTAATTTTCGAATTTTTAGATATTTTTTTTTAACGAAAATAATATTTTCAATTTTACATGTATTCTCGTGTGTTAAAAATCTCCGGATAATTATTTTCAAATAAATGCCATCAATCTAGTAAAAATACAACTAAAGAAAACACTACGAAGATCTAGAACGATAAAAATCACCCAAACTCGTCCAACCTTTCGAAATGAAACACGAATCATGAATGACACTTCACGTAAAGATTTTATCGAAATGAGCGTATAAAAAAATTAATAAAATTCACAATCGAATAACATTATTATAAGGTATAAAAATAATTTTAAAAAGAATTCTCAAACGTAGAACTAATTTCTGAATTACATTCGGTTTTTAAAGCGATCTTGAAGATTTGCCATTTGTTTCCGACGGACGTTGATCGGCGGATAAATCGGGTTTAGTTTTATCTTCGGATTTGGCAGTAGGTTTCTGTTTCACGATAGCAGGATTGGACTGGCCCGCGGCTGTAGAAGTTTGAATCGAAGCTGGATTTCCGGTATTTTCGGTGGCGAACTGAGATGAATCCTGAAACGATTACTATTCAATACTACAGCTTACTAATTCGGTTATTTCTCAATAGGTACTCACTTGAGGTGTGGTTATGGTCATCGATACGGTTCCTTTTTGGAAATCGACTTTGGCGAACGTGTCTTCAAACAAGAAATTCGGAAACGGCAGACGATTTTTACCGAAAATTGGAAGTCTGCGTAATCGTCACGTTGTTAGTAGCGGAAATGAAAAAATTAATGAACTATACGAAATAGTGACATTATTGTACTCACTTGATCATGATGGAATATAAAGCACTGGCATGATTACGCGAAAATGGCAAAGCGTTCAATAATTGTAGAATTCTAAAGCAACGATATATCTTTGATTAGGAAATTATCAGTAAATGGATTACTAACAGGTCGAAACCTACTCACTTTTTTAGCGGCGCGTAGACATTTTGTTCCACTTCAACGGCTAATTCTTCGCTAGTCTTGGAAATAAATAACGTCCTGAAATACGAACCGAATTATAGGTAACCATATTATTACAGAATAACCAGAAGATTAAGTTTTTCTCACTCGAAAAGACACCTGGCGGACCAAAAGCCTGCTTCAAAAAACAACGGCACGATTTGCATCAACTCGTAGATTTCGCACACAATGCTGCGAAAAAAAGCACGTAATTAATTCGAACGAATGTTCTAAATTAGCTAAAGATTGATTTGAGAGTATGAAACTTACTGTTGGCCGATTTTCCACAATTGTTCGTGGGCATGTGCGCAAAACGAGTACATCAATACGGCCGGAAACGAGATGTAATGAATCGCTACGATTACGAAATTAAAAACGACGTGGAATGCCGAAAAAAACGTATTTTTAAGCAGAATAAGTATTTGATTATCGTCTTCGATTTTCAATAAACCGGAATCACTAACCGAACTTTCCATTTTTGAAAATTTTCACAATGAATTAGTAAAATAACGTGTTAGAAAATTAAACCCGTCAATAACCTACTGTCTCGATCACGAATATACTTCACAGCGAATGAACACGGTTTCGTTCTGTACAAAGTATCACGCGGGCACCGTTCGAACTTGCAAATCCAACTATGGGGTTTAAGAATGGAGCAGGGAATGATTAGGGAAGCTTTAGAGGTAGGTATGGGAACGTATGGCATCAACTATCCTTATCTCCCATTTCTTCTTTTCATTGTTCGAAAAAATCTAGAAAGATTTCACGATGGAACGATGCGAAGTAAGCTGTAGTTGGAAGGGATACACGTTTCAGATAATCGTACACGGTTCGACATGAAATTCAAGCGATTTTTTGACTGGAATTTCGACACGAAATGAGAACATGATCTACGTTTTCTCATTGTAACAATTTGAAACGAAAATGACACTTCCATACATCAGAAAAACATGATTCATCGTTAAAAAATTTTTACGAGCTTGATTAACATTATTTGTAAAAATTGGTTCCAAAAACTAATATCGCAGTCGAGATTTTTAATCACAATCCTACAGATTAATAAAAGCATTTAAAATAAATCCGACTGCACCTCACATTTCCAAAAAAAAATCTAACTTGCAACTCAATTTTTTGTGGGAAAAAATTAAACAAAATTTTACTCGACGATTTAAAATTGTATTCGATAATAATAATAATCACACAAGTATTATAATTTCTTACCGAGAAAAAAACATAATTCGTAACAATAACTGATGTGTAACTAACTATACCTTGACTGCGTAAGTATTCTCACATAAAATCGTCGTATTCATCGATCGTATAAGCTGATAATTCATCGATTCTTGTCTGCAATGAGAAAAAAATCGTTGTAGTGGTAATTTAACAGAGAAATTGGAAAAAATAGATCAAAATTACTCACCGGATCACTTTCAATACGTAATTTAGCTTTGCCTTTTCCTTTAGTTTTCTTAGTTTTTTCGGATTTTTCAACTTTGACCTTTTCGTTGAACATATTATCCATGTTCATCTTGAGTTTTTTCAAATCAACGGACGATACTGAAAGGAAACAAGTTCATTAGACAAGATTAACCAAAAACGTTGAAAAATTCACGAGTATCTTACAATTAGCAGAAATATCCTTGATAAATTCTTCCATAAAATCGCCAAAGTGATCGGATTTTTTAAACGATAATATTTTCTTACATAATACATTTCTAAACGTGGCGAAATCCTCTTTGGTGGTTGGATTTAATCCATCGAGGAAACAATTATCACCTTCGACTCCTACGAAACGTCAATTTACCATTTTGACTTACGATTATATTCAAAGGTATTTGAGAAATGATCAATGTAATGATAATACCTAGAGTTTCTCTGGCGATTTCTAGATCAGCTTCTTCTAATAATTTTTGACGTCTTAGTTTTTCGGCTTGTATTTCCTCGGGTGTCATATTCGTTGTATCGATTTCTTTTTCGAGTTCGCTTCGCATCTTTGACTTCCTTTCGCGTTCTTTTCTCTGCGATTAGAATTACACTAATTAGTACGAGTGAGATTGCAGAAGATGGAAAAGAAGACTGTGTACCTCTCGTTCTGCGATAGCTTCCTCCAACTTCGATTTGGGTTTCCTGGATTGAGCACTCTTCTTCTGCGGTTCATCTTTTCTCGAATCTTCATCATCTTCCCAATTATCCTTTACAAATAAACATAGTACGGATTTGTAGGAAATTACCTCATTAACGGATATAAGATAATGAAATATAAACCTTGATGTTATCATCTTCGTCCTCTCCGTCCCATTTATTATTGGCAGATGAAGCGACGGGGTTAGGTTCGAAGTTTTCTGAATCTAGATGAAAAAGATCACAGAGACATAAGACGAGTCTAAAACATACACGAATCTAATGCAAACAAGAAACTTACCCCAATCCATAATGAATTTCAAATATTACTAACAAATATGTTGAAATAATTGCGCGAGGTTGAGTACAAGTTATTAGCTTCGAATTCGATGAGTTTTAATTGTCTTCTATGATTATTTATCGGCTTTAAATTAAACATAACTATGTAAGATGCTTTAATTAATGCGAATATTTCGTTGCAACGTACAAGAAATAAAATTATTTCCAGAATAAAACGTCAGAAATTCTGAAAATTATCACGTTGTTGTTTTGTTTTTTTTTTGCATACAACTTGTTCCTGGTGACGTCATCGTGAAAGTTGCGATTGCGAATTATTTTTGATGACGTCATGCGAAGGATTTTTTTTAGATAGGTAAACTGAAAAAAGAAGACCTATTTAATCAGTTTTTATTTTTTTTACAGATGATTTTTCGGATTTTTTCGCAGTGAATTTGCGATTTTACGAAACTCCAAAGTAATTAGTTTAATTTATTGGTTTCTTTTCGTTTCGATTTAAATAATTATCATTTTATACTCTTCGATTCATCATACTTACTCGATCATTCTTGAAACATACCAAGTTATTCAGAATTTATTTTCAATCCCGTCAAAGACCAAAACACCAAAACATAATCAACATTTTAGCGTTAGAATTTATATGAAAAATACACCACGTAAACTAATAATATACAAATTAAAATGAATAAAAGCAACGTACTTTAACATATCACAGTGAAAAATTACATATGATATAATCCGTATCCGTTGTTTTGTATTTCGCAATTCGCAATGAAAAAATTACAGAAAAAAATAGTAAATAATATAACCAAATGACAAAAAATTAATCAAGGTTTTCTATTCGCTATTGTTTAACCTTACTACGTATACGATTGCGCATTTGTAATTTTAATTTCAACGGAATACATACACATTTGTTGAAGAAATAATAGCTTTAAATAGGTCGTAAGTGAAACGTTGGGGAGGGGAGGGTAAACAGCGGAGAAATAGCATATTTTAAAATACAACGTCAAAGATTTACAATTTTATTGCGATCGATTAAGAGAACAGATAAAAATAACACAACTACCTCAATTCGTAAGTATTTTTAAAAAATACACAAATATAAAGAGAAATTAAAAATAGTAAATATTTTGTTGAATTTTATTTTATCGTTCTTCGAGTATGAGCGTTTCTTGCGGATACATCTTCAATTCTTCCAGTGTACTTTCCGCGTTCATTGATGTAACCTGTAACAGAAATAAAATACACGATAACAATTCGAGTGAAATTTCAACTTGTGTAAATCTCGAGATCATTCAAACTTACGTCTTTTCTTGGAAAACTGGTGATTAATTTATAATCGGCAGGATCGTAGCCCTTTACAACTAGAAAATCCAGTAATAACTGCAGAAAACAAATTTAATGAGAAAATGAAATATCTGTATAAAATTTTTTAGCAAAAAACACGATTCATCAACCTGTAATGTATCAGTTTTCAAGAACTTTCGTTCCAAAAACTGTTGTTGTACTCGAATTCTTATCTTCGTTAAACCATCGCTTCCATCAACAGGTTCTGGTGGTAACTTGGATTCTAATGCACGTCTGTGAGCCTGAAATTTAGAGTAAAATAAGTAACAACGAAGGTACGAATTCCTTTTCAAGGAAGCTAATCAAATTACTTCTTTTTTGGCTGCTTCTTGCTGTTGAGCTAATTCTACTTTTTGCTGCTCTTCTAATTCTAACTGTTCTTGTTTGCGTTTCGCTTCGAATTTAGCTCTGTTTGAATAAAAATAAAGAGTTAATTCAAGAATACGTTTAGTGATTAAAAATTAGATAAAAAAATTACCTATCAACTTCCAACGATTCCTGATAAGCTTGATCCTGTTCAACTTTAATCATTTCTCTGGCGTTACGCTGCTCTTCTTCTTTACATTCGGTGATTTGTTGTTCCGAAAACATATCCACGGCTTGGATCAATGAAGACAGAAGTTCGTTCAAACCGACATTACCTGCGAATAAAGTACAATCGATAATTGGCAAAATTCAGCAAACGAATAGAGCAATAAACTGCTTCGAAACAAACCATGAATCACTGATAATATTTCGGTATTCCTTCTAACTCTGGTAATTATCAATATAATAGGATATTTGTCAGTTTTCATGCTTTTAATTGTATGAGTAGCCATCGAGCCTAATACGTTATACAACGAGTGAAGTAAACTGTAAAAAAAAAGAAACGTTAGCTTTAATCTCTCTTTATCTCGCCATTTGCAAGATGAAAAAAAAATACTTACAATTGTTTGTTATTATCTAACGTAACATCCCACCCCCATACGATGAAATGTTCGGCTAGATATTGTAGAACTGATTCGAAACATAATAACTGACTACAGAACACATTAGTTAAAACGCTTTCGTTATGGTGTAAATAGACAGCTAACAGTTTCCTCTGTAAAAAAAAAAATGTATAAAATATCGCGATAGAGAAGAATAATCGGGCTGAGCTGGCGTTCTTACATCTTTAGCTGGTTTATAACACGCATCTTTGAATGCTTGTTCTAATGTTCCAGGGAAAAAGTCCGGATGAGCGGCGCCATACCTTTCTTGAAACGATACGGCGAACTGTATACTTCCCATTGTTTCGTTTTCGAATTCAGCAGGTACTGCAAATCGATTGGTTATGTTAAAAATGTCGTTTATTTTCTTCAGAGAAATATATTTCGGTTACCTAATGAACATGAGCAATTATTTTTCGACGTGAAGTTACTCGTATCTTCGAACAAATCATCAGCGATCACACTTTGCATATCTTCATCGTCGTTAGACGAATACGACGTATCTGTATCAGAATCCGGAGTGGAAATCTAAAATGATGCAGAAATTGATAAGTTCATTAGTCGGTCGAACCAGTTATACGATAATGAAACCAGCAGGAGGGCTGAGAAGGAAGTAAAAAATATACTTACTCTGCTATAACGTTTTTTCTTATCAAAGCGACCTTGAGATACCATAACTGGAGCAGCTCGGAAAGACAAATCGTGTTGAGGTGTATTAAGTCCGAGCTGACCCAGTGTTAAATCATCATTGGTACAAGATGGAGGCCAGCCGGACCATATTTGCTGTCCGACTGGAATATCTGATTTGCTGAACATGTCTTGTTTAACATCCAACACCTTCTTGGTGCCCGAATGATAAACAGTATAGTCGCGGTGGTGAATCTCGTCGAATATGTGTAACTTAAATTTGCCATCATCGACAGAACTGCAGAAAAAAAACACTATATTCAGACACAGCTGTATTATTTCAGTACTTTATTGATCAAAAAGCTAACCTGGTTGAATCGTGAATACCGTTGACAGTTTTCTTCGAACTACGAGCAACATCATCGTACGAGACGGTTAATTGAACTGGCGAAACGAGACCCAAACTTTTCAACTTTTCGTCGTCGCTTTGAGGGTTGGGTCCTGGCCACCCCGAAAATATTTGTTGACATTTTGGCGCGTTCCACTTAAGAAGAATGGCAGTTTTCAAATGATCTGTGAAATATGCAACTCGATTAGCTCACTTTACACGTTGCATTTTCTACACGAATGAAATTTACTCAC
This sequence comes from Pseudococcus viburni, assembly GCA_033439095.1. NCBI lineage: Eukaryota > Metazoa > Arthropoda > Insecta > Hemiptera > Pseudococcidae > Pseudococcus > Pseudococcus viburni. The sequence continues at coordinate 149,404 of JAVBJF010000578.1, read as the reverse complement.
CAATAGTATCATTTTCAGATAATCGAAAACTTTCGGTAGTATCCAAGTTGTGATTATAAATATTGAACGTTAAACGCGAGTTGGACGTAGAAGCTGGACTAAAATAATCATCGCTGACCGTGATATTATTTGAAAACGATGGTTGATTTGAAACGTCATTCATATGTACATCATTCGAATCAACTTCCGATGGTAACTTTTGCGTTTCTCCTGGTATCAAAGCTTGAATAGCTTTCTGAAATTCCACCATAAAAATCGATTATTGCAACGACTGTGCAAAGTGTTGAACGATTCTTGGAATCAATCTTACCATTAAATCCCATCCTGCTTGTTCCAGATACTGTTTAGCTGTGTCGTCATCTGATATTCCAGTGCATGACTGAAAAAACAAAGATAAATTGGGTAAGAGAAAATTTCAACATTGACACAGATTTTACTTTCGATGATACATTTCTAGATGAATTCGCAACGTAAAATGTAACAAAGAAGATAAAATGTTAAAAATCAATCGTTAAAAATTGATTATCTACGTTCATAAGCAAAAATCGATACAACTACGTAAATCAATCGATATGTGAAAAACCATGATTAGGCGTTATTGAATATCTCAGAACATAGCAAAATATCTTACTTTCAATGCTTCTACCATTTGATCATGATTAGACATTTTAAAACTTCGAATTTGGATGACAAATAACCATGAATATAAAGTGCAACGTAACACTAAAATTTAACTTTTATGGCGATTTTTCTCAATTCTTTCACCACCTTTGCTTCAAATAACTACCATGATATGAAACAACGATAACGAAAACAAAGACATCTTCACATACTAAAAAACCGTAGAATAAAAAGCACAAAAGAAACATTCGCAGGGATGTAAAAGGAAAAATTCAAAGAAAAAAATTTGAAAAATAAATTTTGCGTTTTGTAAACGATCACACTGATTGTGATTTCGATCTTATCGTAATTACGAAGTAATTACTGTATCGGGTAATTATCATCAATGACGTCAACAACAAACAACAAAAACGTAAACAAACGGATGAAAATCGTTGAGCATGAAGAAATTTTACTTATTTTTCTAAAATAATTAAATTGTTTTTCATTTATGAACGGATATAATTGAAGAATTACTTTGAATTTGCATATTTCGTGATATACAAAGTATCAATATGTCATTAAAATAAAATGCCCAAGTCTGCTTCTAAAATAATCAGAGGGGTAAGCTTCTTAAATTCGATTCCTCTGCCTCTAATCATCTGTCTAATTGATCGCTTCTTTTTCAGTTTTTATTCTTCGTTACCGTCGTTACCTGGTGGCATGTACTTGTAACAGCTAAATATCTGCATACTTCTCAGTGCGAAAAATCAGCTTAAAATGGCGTTCACAGATACAGCGGCGTTTCAAGTACAAGTAAGAGTGTTTCTTGACGACTCCGAAAAACGGTAATTTTCAAATTTTTAATTGGTATTATTGCAGGAAAACTTGAATTCGTTGTTCAGTCTCGTACAAGATATCGAAAAAGAAAGAATGAATAACGAGATGATGATCAATAACATAACTAAGACGCACGATAAAGTCACCTCCGATGGTAAAATTACTCCCTATTATCAGGTAAGTATTCTAGACGAAAAATTCTTCATAACTTATCGTTTATACTGAATTTCGACCTTGCTTTAGCAAAAACTAAAAGGACTCTATTCGAACGCTATAATCGAAGCTGAAAAAGAAGAAGATGCGATACGAAGAGCTCTCAATAAAATAAACGAAATACGAACCATACGTCATGAAAGAAGATTAATGGTATTACACGTCTATTCTTTCAGATTTTTTATTTGACCTATTTCAACTTCTGATGTAATTTCTAGGCTAGAAATACCGGCAATAAAGATACGTTTAGAAGAGGAGCACACATGAAAATGTTACAAGTCTCAGCTCAAACTTTGCCTTTATGGGTTAGCAAAATTGGAGAAAAACCTCCTCCATTATGCGCAGCTATCCCGGCTGAACCTAATTACATAGCTAAAGTAAACACCTTTTTTTCCCACGAATCTGAACACAAATTTTGCAATATTTAATTTATTCTAATTTACAGTCCGGTGATATGGTCGCAGCTCTAGTGAGAGGAGCAGAACAAGAAGAAGAAGAGAACTGGATTTTAGCTGAAGTTGTTCTCTATAATTCGGCTACAAGTAAATACGAAGTCGACGACATAGATGAAGTTCAAAAAGAACGCCACACGTTAAGTCGACGTCGAGTTATACCCTTGCCATTAATGAGGGCAAATCCTGAAACCGAATCTGAAGCTTTATTCTCCAAAGGCTCCATTGGTAAATTGAGCTTCCTCCTCTATTATTCATCTCAATTTGAAAAAATACTCGATTTGATTTATTTATTCACAGTTATGGCATTATATCCTCAAACTACGTGTTTCTATAAGGCAGTCGTTAATCAGTTACCAGTTACCGCTCAAGATGATTACGAAGTGTTATTTGAAGATTCCTCATATGATGAAGGATACGCCCCTCCTTTGCCTGTAGCCCAAAGATACGTTATTATGTATAAAGATCATAAAAAGAGTACTAATAAATTGAATAGTTTTTTGGTTTAAATTGTAAATTCGTATTAAAGTGGAAGACACGAAAATTCTGAGGTCCCGGTGGCTCGTTAATAGAAATAAATTTGCACTTTTATAATTTAATTGGATTAATTAATGTAAGCGAATAGAGCTTTTGGTGATGCTGTGATTTTGTTCTGTACAATTCAGTTTATGTAGATTAAATTTTGTATTTGCATTGTAATACATCATTTTATACTCATTCGTAGTTTTTTTCACAAATTCGTAAAAAATATCGAAAATTAAATTAACTTGATATTTACATTGAAATATATTTATCTATACTCATTTATAGATTTTTTTTCACAAAGGGTATAGCCGGGTTTTTGGTGAAATCGGCCCCCTCTCCGATTTTCGATCTAACCCCCTCAGGTGGTGTACCTTGATGTAAAAAAAAATTCAGAAAAATTTTTGACTCCTCAACCCCCTCCCTTTCGGAGTTATGACCATTTTATTGCATTATTTTCAAGAATTTTTAATTTCAATGGAAGTGAAGGAAATTTTCTGTTCTTTGGCACAAAGTTGCATCTCGTAGAGGTGTATTTACGATAATTTTTTCAAAAATTTTGGTGCACTCCTTCACGTTGTTTCGCCTATTTGAAGTTTTCAATCGTCAAAAACGCCATATAAACGAAGAGCGACCACTTTTTAAAAATATCCCAAAAACGTGTTTTTTAACGTAGATTCACGTCACGTATTCACTTTTGGCGACTTCGATGCACCAAGGGCCAAAAATCGCGAAAAACCGTACAAAAATGTTGTTTTTTTAGCAGATTTTTCAAATTTTGAGCGTTTTGTAAGGAGAGAAATGGCTGAACGAAGAAACTAACGTCGGATTCGTATTTATCGGGTCAATATACCCTGATCAACACCCTTTTCGCGGTCGTTTTATTTGAAGACTCGAAATTCGCTATTTTTGTCATGAAAAATCAGTGAAAAAGGTGAATTTTGAGACTTTACGCAAAACGATCGCGAACAGGGTGTTTATCGGGGTATTTTGACCCGCTAAACACGAATCCGACGTTAGTTTCTTTATTTGAAGGTTTTTTCCGTATAAAGCACTCAAAACTTGAAAAATCTGCTAAAACAACAATTTTTGGACCTAAGTTCAAAGAAACAGCCAAAACAAAATACTCAGGGAAAATCTACATTAAAGAATATGAAACTGTAAATTTTGAACTTGGATACCTAATACTAGGCCAAAATTTCAATTTCGGGTAGTAAACTAATAACTTGAAGTGGTATTATAAAATGACATTTGGGTTCCTGATTTTAAATTTGGCCTTAGTTTTTTTATTTAGGCCCTCTAGACGCCCCTAAGCTCATACAGAGAGCGGAAATCATAAATTACCGAACTTCGGAGTTTTTCGCGATTCGCATATTCTTTAATGAAAATTTTTCCTGATTATTATGTTTTAGCTGTTTCTAGATTTTTCAAGTTTTGAGTGCTTTATACGGAAAAAACCTTCAAATAAAGAAACTAACGTCGGATTCGTGTTTAGCGGGTCAAAATACCCCGATAAACACCCTGTTCGCGATCGTTTTGCGTAAAGTCTCAAAATTCACCTTTTTCACTGATTTTTCATGACAAAAATAGCGAATTTCGAGTCTTCAAATAAAACGACCGCGAAAAGGGTGTTGATCAGGGTATATTGACCCGATAAATACGAATCCGACGTTTGTTTCTTCGTTCAGCCATTTCTCTCCTTACAAAACGCTCAAAATTTGAAAAATCTGCTAAAAAAACAACATTTTTGTACGGTTTTTCGCGATTTTTGGCCCTTGGTGCATCGAAGTCGCCAAAAGTGAATACGTGACGTGAATCTACGTTAAAAAACACGTTTTTGGGATATTTTTAAAAAGTGGTCGCTCTTCGTTTATATGGCGTTTTTGACGATTGAAAACTTCAAATAGGCGAAACAACGTGAAGGAGTGCACCAAAATTTTTGAAAAAATTATCGTAAATACACCTCTACGAGATGCAACTTTGTGCCAAAGAACAGAAAATTTCCTTCACTTCCATTGAAATTAAAAATTCTTGAAAATAATGCAATAAAATGGTCATAACTCCGAAAGGGAGGGGGTTGGGGAGTCAAAAATTTTTCTGAATTTTTTTTACATCAAGGTACACCACCTGAGGGGGTTAGATCGAAAATCGGAGAGGGGGCCGATTTCACCAAAAACCCGGCTATACCCTTTGTGAAAAATATGGAAAAGGAAGTTACCTATATCGATGAGAGGTTCGTAGAACTGATTTTCAAATTAAACAACATAACCTATCATTCGATCAATCAATTCAAGAAAAAACCTACAAAAAGTTCGAATGTTTTAATCCACATTAAAACTTGAAAATCTTACAACTGTATTCATATCAATTAATCATAGATACAAATTTCTTAAACTTAACGCAATTTATACAACAAAGTTCAGCGTAAAATTAATTCCTAGGTTTGCACTCTTCGTGAACTCCGTTGCAAGACGACCTTTGAAAATTTATCATCACAAACGCAGTCCCTCATACACCTTCCGTCCATAAACCTTTCATCACACCTTTTCAAACCAAACAAGTATTCTACAAGAAGAATATTTTCAGAACCTTAATCGATACATTTCACAAATACAAGGACGTATTCCAGTATTTTAAGTCAAATACGGTGGCTACACACACACACACGAATACTAACAAAACAAACGATTTGCAGGCAATGATTATGTATATACACGAAATATATATAAAACGAGAAAAGGTAAGATGAACGTCTTGCGTTTATTCGGTTCGAATGTATAGCCGAGTGCCGGAGAGTTGCAGTTATACCTAATATGGAAAGAATGCCGCTCTGCGTAGGGCACTGAAATCATACAAAATGCGTTATTAACTTCACTCACGTAAAAAAAATATAAAAATTTGATACTTACCGGCCCCTACGAGGTGGTCTATATCCATACATGTAACTATTAGCACCTCTGTACCCTCTGCTACGCATACCCCGAGCTCTATACATTGGACCGCCACGATTAGTAGTACTTAAACCAGGACGATTGGTTCGTTTTGGGTTTACTTTAATCTGTCTGCCACGGAATAACGATTCGTCCATCGCCATAGCCATAGTGACGGATTCTTTATCGGTAAATTCAATGTAAGCGAAACCTTTGGGATGACCGTCGAATTTATTGCATAGAATAGTGACTCTGTTCACTGAACCGCAACCGTGAAAGTGTGCTTCTAATTCCTCTGCTGTAGCACCGTAATCTACCTGAAAAACGGGCGTACAATCGTGAATAATTTATACGACAGAATCGAGGTATCTAGTCGAGGTAATAGTTACATTTCCAACATAAATTGAACGATTGTCTGCTTCTATTTTGGCATCAGCTGATGAAACAGTATTTGCTGAAAAATCAAAATAAAACGAATGAGATAATCAGTCGATCAAATATCAAAGAGAAAAGGAAAATAGGTTTACTTGATGCTGCAGTGGATGTAGCTGTGGTTACATTACTAGTTGAAGTGGTACCAGTGGTCATTCTATGATCTACTTCGGTCTGTAGCATTTTCAATTTATTGGCTTCTTCTTCCATTTCTTGAACACGTGCTCGGATTGTATCTAATTCCTGAAAAAATAACCGGCGTTGTAGACTGAAATTCAGTACGCAGACGTTTTGGCGCCATTCTTACTTCAGCCGATTTCGGTTCGCCATCGGCGCCATTTAGGATATCATTCGCGTCCAAATCTTCTCCGCCGTTCAAAATATTATCACCGTCGAAAGCGTCATCTTCGCCGAGCAACTGCTCCTCGTCAGCCATCATGTCTCGATCTAAACAATGCGATAAGATAACATCATCCAGAAGAAATTATCGGAATAAATGACAAAGTAGGCTGGAAATCCAATAGTGCGGGAGTATTTTCTCAATCTGACGATATTTATACTCATCGTTTGATACTTCCGGAACAAGTAGTAATCAAAATTTTGGACACTTGAAAGTCTGTCGGTACCTAAGAAGACATCGTATATCAGTCAAGAAAACAAGTATACATACCTTCGAAATATTCTTCAGTCATGATTGCGATTTAAGCGTATCAAATGGAATCCTAACAGCGAAAATTGGTAACAAAATTGAGTTAATTATCGAGTTAAAATGGTTATTTCACGACACAAGTTGTAGACTCGAGTGGCATAATTTTTCTAGGCACAACAGCAGCATCCAGAAAGCCGCCAACAAAATGGTTGGAAACACACCGAAACACAGAACTTTCAGCGGTATAATTATCAACGCTAGAAACACTGGAGATTAATAATTAGTTAATTATTTATGCCACAACTTAAATTCGAGCTTATTTAGCTTTTCTCGAGGAAAACGAAAAGACCGAAACCGGTAGGTTACATCCAGGAAAATTAAAATGATTTTCGTTTGGTTGCGGCATTTTGATTGCGCATCACGAATCAGTGGAGCCAGAAAAAGAAAACTGAAATTCGTATAGAGAGCGCTATCAGACGATTAGTTTGATAGCGACTCTACTGGAGACATTCAATATTAAATGTTATCAAATTTTAAAATTTTGATAATAAAATTTTTTCTTCACCGCCAAAATTTATTTATTTTCAACAATTTTTACAATTTTGCGTGGAATTATCATGGAATTTGAATATATTTCGTTTTTAATGAGCTGTATTTCTCATATTCTCAAACCATAATGGGGTTCTTCCCTTTTTTGAAACCACGATTAACTGTTTGGATTTAGCTCAATATAATCGTTCAGGTGCCCTAAAATCGTATAATATTCCAAAATGCACGCGTCTTGTACAATCTGCGGTGATATATTCACCGGAATGGATCCAGAAGTGATACGAACAACCCAATGTGGCCATATGTTTCACCATCCATGTCTCATAGAGTGGCTGAATAGGTACGCCATTTACATCCAATGGTAAAATTGCTTTACAAATTTACGTATAATAAATTTACTCGAAATGATTCTAGATCGAAAACTTGCCCTCAATGTCGCTCAAAAGTAGAAGAGAAAAATACCGTAAAGTTATACTTCCAACTGAGCTCGTATCCAACTCAAGATACAGCTACTCTGGAAAACACCGTACACAATTTGAAATTCCAATTGAAAATGAAAGAGATAGACGTTAATAAGTTGACCGAAGGGCACGATACTATGAAAAAACAAGTAGCCGGATTAAAGTACGGAGTCAGATTGAGATATGAAATCAAATCACTTGAAAATCTAATCCTTGACTGAATCTGATTACAGATCTACGCTCATGGAAGCGGAGGAAAAGAACAGAAATAACGAAACAGTTGTTCATCATTTGCAAGAAAAAATTAAAGTATTAAAAATTCAAGCTAAATCGTTTTCCGAAGAGAAACTTAGAAATGATGATTTACAAAAACAACTAGATCAATTTGCCGAGTACTAAATACCTTCTACTGTTACTTCCTAGCTTTCTGATCAAATTTTAACCTGATTTTGATCTAATTTTAGTTTGGAAAAAATCCTAAAAGGATCAGCTGCCGATGCTGCAGATACAATCGCTCTAATGAAAGATATCACAGATCCGAGTATATTATGTGCTTGTATAAATACCCTCAAAACGTGAGTCAAATCATCTTTCTCAACCTCAATAGCCAATCCACTTTCAATTTCTACCATTTTTTATCGCAGTGAAAACTATAAACACAAAGAAAAATCTAAGGATCTTCAGAGTCTGTTGAAATTCAAAGAACAAAAATTATCATCAGCTTTGGCCGAAGTCAATAACTTGGAAAAACAAATCTCTATACTGCAACGTTCCCTAACGTAAGTGCCTCTATCGTTATTTCTAGTCACAGATTCTTTTTAAAACCATTTAATCATTATTCATTTCATTGCAGTAAGGTAAAAGAAGACTTGACTCATACAGAGAACGAAAACGAAAGTTTGAAGAAAAAATGTAAACATCTAGAAGAAGCTATAATGTCTCCTCAAGAAAGCTCTAATTCAAGTAACCCACGTGACAAAGCTCTACGCAGATTTATCAACGAATATCCAACACCTCAGTTGAAAGAATCACCTGTAGTGAGTATCATTTCATCTTAATTTCCGTAATACCCAACAAATCTAATACAGATGGAGTAATTCCGTTTTATTTTCCAGATCGAAATCAACCTACCATCTACGAGCAAGAGTACTTCAGCAACTCCACGTTCTCAGACCCATCCGAGGGAACCCTCGCCTACCAGTCCTGTCAGATTCAATACGTTGAAAGATCCCAAAAATCGACTAGTTCTAAACAAACGTCGTTTAATGGGCAGTTCAACGTCACATGGGGGGTTGCCTTGTTACGACGGACTCGGAGGACATCTCAGAGAAGACGTATCTCCCACCGATAAAGCTACTCTGTTAAGAGCCATAGAAAAAAGTAAAACTAATAAAATACCTCTCAATAATAAACGATTTAAATCTAATCCTAAACCAGAACCTCCTAGAACTAATTTATTGACATTTTACTCAAAAAAATCGTGATTTTAATGCAGTTGTAGAAACTTAATTTTTTCGTTCGAAATATGTGATTTATTAATTATTATTAATTTATTAGTAGGCTAAATGCTGTAAAGTTTTTTATACCTTTATTTTGCCTAATAAAATTTATTTTAAAAGGTTGAATATTTTTCACTGAAAACAATTTACACGGAATGGTACGAAGGACTGAATCTTCCTTTTTTTGACCCATGAGACTACATTATAAATTATAATTGAGGAGCTTGGTATCAAAGTGAAATATAGGTAAACATAGGATTTTTATGTTTTATGAAGGCGCTAATTGGCGGTGACTGCTGGGTACTTTTGGAATTCATTTTAGTTTTGAAAATAAGTTATGTACTGAATTAAAATTGGTAATAAGTTGGGCTTTGCACTTCTAAAATTTTTTCAGGCTACCAATTTTTATGCTTGAGGGTAAGATGAAAATTAAGAAAATATAGACTTGAATTTTCTCATGTTCCACCGGACAGAAAGGTTGCGCATCCGCCCAGTAACTACATGTGGCATGTTGTTCAGTTTTTATAAAAAATTCAAAATTTATAGGTGGGAGGGAGATGAAGATGAGTGTAGCTAAATTTTGAGTGGGAGTTCTGTAGTAATCTGTAGCATGAAATGCGCGAAAACAATTCAAGGAAAAATACATGCATAGTTTATCCTAGGTATTTCATTTCATTTTGCTCAAATTTGGAAATTTGTTATTTTTTGAAAATTCTTTTTCCCGTAATAATAAGGAAGCTATCGAAGGAATCGAAACATTTGTAATCACAAAAATTACTCACGGTGTCAAGTATGTACTACAGGAATAGTAGGTTTTGAAAACTTAATTACCAACCTTCTTCATTCGTACTTGCCTATTATAGGATGAAAAATTCAGGTACCTACGACTTCAAAACCAACCACTCCTGTGGAATTCAACATTCTGAGTAATTTTTGTGATTACAAATTTTTCAACTTGCTCAATTGTTTACTTAAAATTGAGGAAGAAAGAATTGTCAAAAAATAGAAAATTTACAAATTTTTGGCAAAAAAATTCATTTAGCATACAATGAAAGTGTTTCCTCCGTAAATCGAGGTCGCAGAATCCAAATTTTGGGTCAATTTCATCCTGAGAGCAACCCAAAGTCCTCCACTCAAATTTCCGCATATTTTCCGCTCTTCAGCTTATGAAAATAATTTTTTACTGAAAAAATTCCACAATTACCCCTTGTTCACCATTACCCGAATTGACCTTATTGATTAGCGTATACGTATGATAATTAACATAATAATGTGATTAGCTCGCGAATCGTATGTAATTTTTTCTCTACAGCTTATGGTCGAAACGACTCCACCAAGTTCACGAGTTGAATCCGACATACAAACACCTATAATACCATTGACAAATGGCAAATTAGTATTAAGGGTTGAATTGAGGAAAGGAAATTTTTTTCGTAACACTCCCTCTCCATTCACTACCGGAAAAAAGTTCAAAACTTCCATATCTTCATCTTTGCAATTTTTTTTTTTTCATTTGTTGATATGTTGAAAGCAAAAGTAAAATTTCCAAATAGTAGAAATGATCTTCAGTTCGGAGCGAAGAGAATAAAATCACCAAGAGAAACCAGACGAAAATTCAGTTTTTATAACTCAAATAGACTCTGCTTTACCTACTTCGCAGAATTCCATTTTTTAATCAGATGTTAATGAAATTGCATACTCTGTTCGCCGTAAATACGAATTCTCGTTTTCTCAAAATAATTAATATCAGAATGCGATTTAGTTCATGTAAAAGTTCAATCGAGGGTGGGAGGTTGAAATTTTCACCAACCTTACAATTTTCAGTGCCCTACTCTTTCCTTTCCTTGTTTAATTCAGAAAAAAATGCATGCAAAATGTTCCATTTCTTCATTTTTGTTAGCATTTGCATGCTGAAATTTCCCTACATTTTGTAATTAAAACACAGTTGAAATACCTACGTATTCCTGAATAAAATTGTAAAAAAAGAGAACTTGATGGATCAAGTAGTTTCTGAGAAAATTAGACATAAAGTATGAATTCCGTGGTTGAACTTTTGCCTCAATTTGTAGAAATTAATTAAAAATACACGTCGATACGCGTATCAAGATGGGTTAAAGATTACCGAGTAGGTTATCTGTGTTTATTTTGAAAATTTTATCATCTCCTGATTTATTAAGAAGAAGATTCAGAAAAGACTAACTAGAAGAAGCGAAATTTTTCGTGATGGTTCATTTTTCGATACTGTCTCATCGTTCAACTCCCGTCTCACGCTCAAACGGAATTCAACTGAATAGCGATCAGAAATTACTTGGTAAGTACATATTAAAATTTTCTTACGATTGAAAAAATAATACAAGACTACGATCGGAGTAGAGGGCGCGAAAAATTTCGAAGTTCTCTACACCTCACAGTGACTTTGGGAAGGGCTTAGATTCGTAAAAAATAAAATTTTCAACTAAATTGATTAATTTTTTGAAATTTTTTAGTTAAAACTGCCTAACATTTTATCGCTTTGTTTTCGTTCGAGCTAACTTGGAATTTTCGATTTTATTTCAAAGTTTATCTAAAAACAATTTATGCAGTAATGCATAACAATTATGCACGCGAATGTTATTGCTGTATAAATGTCTAGTTACGTAATATCAACAAAAAACTCGTGGGAAATATTTCGAAAACCACTTTTTTGATTCTCACATGCGGTATTTATTTACAAATGCAAAAAATTCGATCTCGCTTCGATTGAGTAAAAAATGGTATTTTTCCGCCTTCATTTTTCAAAGTTGAGAACCACGTGAAGAAGTTCTTCACCAAATGTATTCGAATATTAAAAAATTGTTCTCTTTTTCAGTTTATTATTCCGACATGTGGTACGATTTTACTCCTCATTCTGTCTTCAAAATTATTCTCGCCATGAATGTTACGGAGTAAGTATATTTAAATACGTACTTCGAAGTTTTTTAGGTTTACTCTATCATTCCTATTCTGGGAAAATTCGAAGAGATGGTGATCTCTCCCAGAGGCCTTCCGACCGGGGGGGATGTCACCCCCCCAAGCATTTTCCAGTTGGAAAAGTTGGGTGAAGTTGGCAAAAAGTTGGCAGAAAAGCCCGAGTGATAAAAATTGAGAAAAGTTGTGAAATATTGAAATTGAAAAAAAAAAAATTTAAGTAAATGGCAGCGTTGTAAATTTTTCATAAGAAAATTTTGTAGGTACCTATGTGTTTGTTAGATCAGTGACGTACCGATAGGGGGCTAACTTCCTCCCCCCTGAGGAAATTTTTTACTTGTGAGTTGGGAAAATTGAACATTTCTACACATCAGTTGGGAAAATTGGACAGTTGGGATTAATTTTTTTGATGAAAAATAATAAATAAAATGGTCTGAAAAATAGGAAGGGAATAGATGAGAATAAAAAATTATTGGTCACGTTTTGGAAAATCGCAAATAGACAAAAATGTGACGAATTTTCAACTTTTCACGGTATTTCCGTACAAAAATTTTTACTTACGTATCGCTAGGGCTCAGCGCAGATATGTCTCAACATAACGATTGATGTTTTACTTCTTCGAAAATGTCAGGAACTTGCTGGGAATATATAAATTTGAGGCACATTTTTTATAATATTTTTTGGCCCCGGGGGGGGGGGGGAAGAGCAGTGATCTGAAGCAAAACGAATTTTTGTTTTTGTTTATTGGTATTGTTATTGGTTTTTCTTATGGGTTTCAAACGTTTTGGTTTTGTTGTTTTGTGTGTGTGTTTTTTTTACATCAAGGTATGAATAGGTATGAAAAATTGAAAATTAGGAAAATGATAAGAGGCGGAATCGTTGTTCAAGAATTAATTTTTTTCCCATTATTTCTGAGCTGAAAAATATCACTTTTCTTCACAAAAATATATTTGGATTTTAAACTGAAAAAAATTGATAGAAAATGACTCACAGCAGCAATGACAGTTCTGAGAGTTAACGCTAAAATGCGACAATCAATCATAACAAAAAAAAAACAGCTTTGGGTTTTTTTTTGTGTTCTCTGCTGTTTCCCTGTTTTGGCTTCCAATCACTGGGGGAAAAAGTAGCACGCGACCTTGATTTTTTAAAAAAAATCTTTAACCAGAAAAATACGTATTTTCATTCGCATGATCTGGTAGTAGATACCCTGACATAGGTAATTTTTCTAATTTTAAAACTTTTATAAAAATCTGTTTTAAAATAGAATTTATTCTTTTTTTATTCAAAATTATTTCTGTAATAAATTCAAGTGCTGTACTTCAGGGGGTGTCTTGAAGTCTTGACTCTCTTCTTGGCGCCAGGGATCCTTGGTGAAATTTGACGACCGCAATAAAATTTTCACGAGAAATGTCTTTTTTGGACGTTGAAAGTTCAAATTTTTCAAAGCTTCGTTTGAATATGAATGAAATTACCGTATCTACGTGAACTATTTGAGTCAATTATGCAAAAAAAATTTCCTCCCTTTCCTTCTAGCGCCTATTTCAAGTTTTTATGTACATTTTGTACTCCTAAAAATTATTCTGACGTAATTGCTTAGATTTATTATTTTTGGTTGAAAATCAAAATTATTCATGGAAGTGAACTCGGAATTTCTCAAAAAATATTTGAGAAATTTCTGGCCACGCCATCGCCACTGAAGTACCTAATCAATTTTTTGCGGGCGGAGATTGGTGTGTGTTCAGCACTTTTTTTTCAAATTGATTCGAAAAAATCTAGGAAAATAAGAATAAAAATAAACTCAACGAAAAAAAAATGGCATAAGCCTTAATATTCTCAATGGCTCTGTTCCTTTGTTTTAAGTTACTTTCAATCGATTAAATATAATGAACAATTATATTTGTCATGCAATTGCCCGCATTACTCTTTATTATTCTTATTATTTTGCAGATTCTTCCATATACGTTTGTTCGTTGCGGCGATTTCATGGGCTATTCTGAGTACCTGTGCCCAAATCCTTACTACTTCTGCGACGAACGTGCCCCAAAATTTTAAAACACGAGTTTTCAATACTGGGTTTAGTACCGAAATAAGTGTCGCTGATGTAACTCATACCTTTAATGATCTCGTCTGCAACAGTCGAGTATTCGTAGATACCTCATTACTGATATGGTACGCTTATATTCAACAGAGATTGGTCGTGACTCTTCCACGCGCATTCGGTAAAACTATCAATTTAGATATGATCAAATGTTTTTACGAAATCGAAGTTGATACGAATACCTTGAAGCCAATACCACGAAATCAGACTAAGGCGTATCAAGCATTTGAGATGCGCACGATCCAGTGTGGTTACGAATTAAAAAGTTTAAATGATACGTTTCTAATCAGTAGTCTCCGGAACTATGACTTCTACGAAGACTTAGGTTCGGTCCCGGTGGTACATATCGATATTGGAAAGCCCAGCAGGATAGAATCCATAAATGATGTCTATGAATTTGTGAGAATGCAACTTGAAGGGACACTGCAAAACTATTATTACATAATGTATGTACCATCCTCCAGAGTTGATAATAAAATAAGGAACTATCAAGATTATTATCAAAAATTGGAAGGACTATTAAACACTCGTGACGCAGATGAGAGTACGTTAAAAACCGCGGTACAAAATTTAATACACTTGTTGCATGTAATGTTTCAAAGAAAGGTATTTGTAATGATCGACGAGTACGATTCGATCTTAAATGAAATATATTTCGGCGATTCCTTACTGGATCAAATCGAAAGGAAAAAAATCGTGGATTTTTTCGCATCGTTTTACGGAACGATCATTAAATACAACCAAAATGTCGAACGCGTCTTTATGACTGGAATCCTGAGTTGGAAAGGAGTATTTACCAACATTCAACGTATGCATTTTCACACAGTGAGCCAAGGCGATGCCATTAATTTTTATGGTATGAACGATGACGTTGTATTCGAATTGTTGAGTAGTGTTGGGTTAAATTACACCCATGTAGAAGTGATGAAATATTATGATGGTTATAACTTCGGAACCTCAAAGGCGCATATCAGAAAATACAATCCTTACGCTATTGCTCGTTTTGTGTCGGAGGAAGGTAAACCGAGTAATATGGATTTTTGGACGGAGGGTGCCAGTACTTCTTCCATATTAAGATATCTTCTCAGATATCGTTATTTCCATGAACATTTTTTGAGTCTACTGGCAGATCAAGCCATCAAAATTAAAGTTAATCACGAAGTTACCACCTTTACCATCAACGATTTGGACAATTTTTTGGAAATTTTACTACTGGCAAAAGAAGCTTCTGAAGACGAATGGTACAAGTTGGAAACCCCCACAGAAGCGTATAATTTTGGATTCATCATCCTACTTGCCACCGGCTATTTGACAGAGAGTGAATCTCACCCCCCTGACTACGAAGAAACGCAGTTCGATGATTTCAAATTCATTTGGCTCAGAGTTACTAACCTTGAGGTCAAGCAAGATCTTCAAACTGATTGGTATTCCATCATAAAAGGTTATACCGGGAAATGTAAACCTGAGGCGTGTATACGATGGTTTTCACTTTTAAAAACTTGTGGCGATGAATTGGAAGAAGTTCTACCAAGTTACAATCCAGATTTCGCAAAATTCGCTCTCGCTTTCGAAAACGTTATCAAAAACTATATTCCGATTACCTGGCAGATAAAAGGAGATGGGCCAAAAGCATACGCGAATGAAGCCATCTTCGAAACCTTATTCACAACGGTGGCAAATATAAAACTAGTCAGCTTAGGAATCAACAGATTCGAATGCCAACACCAGTTTGGTGAAATTGACAAACGAAGACCTGACGTTGTATTTCAAACAGTTAATAATATCATCACCCTGTTCGAGTTTAAATACTGTAGAAAGGCTACGATGAATGACTCCATCGTTGAAGAAACGTTACAAAATGCCACCGATCAAGCATTAGGGTATGCACAATGGTATCTGAAAGGTCAGTATAGTCACCTGTATGGAGCAAATGGAGTGAGAGTCGTAGCTTTTCTGGTAACCGAATATGACAAACGAGTAGTATTTCGTACCACTCATGTGCCGGTAGGTAGTCCACTGACATACTTCAGTATATAGGAAAATATTAGTACCTACAGGTACATAGCTACTTCTAATATGAACGACAAAAAGGTGTTTTTTACTCACGCCATATATCCTCGTTGCAACACAGATACCACTCACTTGAAAAACTCTGCGTTTTTTCAACTTGACTTATCTTTTTCTTGTGATAATTTTTCAGCTCTTAAAATTTTTTCCCGAAAATATTTTTCAACTCGTACTTCTCCCCAAAATACGTATTTTTCAACTCTGATAATGATAAATTTTTTTCAAATTCAAAAATTTATTCTTCAAATTGTTATTTCAGCTCCAAGATCTTTAAAAAATTCTTCAAATTTTTATTCTATAAAATTTAAAATTTCATTTTCGAATTCCCTAAAAATTTTTCATCTAATGCTTCTTAAATTTTTTCATTCTAAAAGATTAAGAGTTAGAAAATATTTCAAGAAAAAATTTTAGAGCTAAAAAAAGGAAATATCAATGTTGAAAAAATTTTTGAAAAGAAATTTTAGGGTTGAGGAAATTTTTTACAAGAATTGAAACTGAAATTGAAAAAATTAAAAAAAACTCAAAAGTTGAAAACAGTATCTTAAAAATACACAAATTTAAGAGTTGAAAATTTTTTAGAAAAATTATTGAGCTGAGAAAATTAACCGTCAGCTGGATTCGAAAAATTTAGAGAAAAAATGATACGAGTTGGAAAATACCATACGAAAGTTTTGAAAAAATTTTTAGGAAGAAATTTCAGAGATGAAAACATTTCATTAGAGTTGAAAAATGTCTTGAGAAAAGGATAGGTAAGTTCTAGAGTTGGAAAATTATGAAAATTGGTTTGCGAAAAATGATGTTACTGATTCTACAGAATTACGCATGTTGAAAAATATCACTGGTTAATCAGTTCTCTGAAAAATAATTTACTGTTACAAATTGAACCAGTGATATTTTGACTGATTCAGATTTAGAGAGTATAAAGAAAGTAAATTCTCATTACTTTTTTTATAAAATCGAATTGACTGATAATTTAAGACTCGCACAAAAGATTTAGTCATTCGCACCATTTTCATTTTCGCCTGATGCAAATTTCACGTAAATTAAATCCTGGATCTAAAAAACCACAGATCGCCCACATTATAACCGGATTAAAATGTATATTTGTTGCGACCAACGACAAAAAAAAAGAGGAAAAATACAATAATAGAACAATGGAATGCATTCATAAATTAACATACATATCGATGTGTCTTGATGGGCTAAAATAAATAATACATGCGAAAAAAATCCGACAAAAACAAACCATATTGCCAAATTCAACTCGAGATCATGTCGAGTACCATTTCTACACCTTAGAATACTTATTGCGCCTTGTTAACGTCATGAGAGCAACGAGAGACCACAGGGATCGACATTTAAACACATATACGATAAAAAATGAATCGATACAAAAAAAATAACGTATAAATAAATTAACTAAAATGCTTGAGCTCTCTTTTTGGCATTTGAATTGGCTAATAAACCGCGATCGTTAATATATAGAAGGGTTAAAAAGAATACAAATTTAAAATACATACGTATATCGTAACCAAAGGCTTTTCTAAACATATTTTTTCATGGCTTTAGCTAAGTATATTTTTAAATAGATATTGTGCACATCTAACACGAGCGAAACAACTTATATTCATAATGACTACAAAACAATTTCAATATTTAAAACTGCCTCGTGTGCGATTTTTTCAAAATAAATATATAATACAATATAACAGTTTATTTATACGTTCTACAGGTTATTTTCTAAAAAAAATTTTATAACTTCAACCAAACAGCTACTTTTTAAGCTCGAGGCTGAGGTTGCATTTAAAAAATCAAGATATCAACGCGACCAAATATATCGTAACAATATTTTTACATACAAAAATAAATAGGTACATTATAAAATACTACACAATACGCAATAATTTTATTATCAACGTCGTCGTCGCTACTTACTGCTCCACAACAAGAAATACACGAGTGAAAAGAAAGAATTAGGGGTAAAGGAAATATAGAAAAATAAGAGGGTAAGGGTAATAACGCTATAATATCGATATACCTAATAAAATATTCTACTCGTGTGGTAACAAATTAATACATATTTAAATGACACTTAAACTCAGACTCACACTCACTCACACATAAATACATGGGCTATAGAAGCAGGTTTAAAAAAATATTTACATACGAAAGAGCTTTGCAATAAGATGAAAAGGGAAGAGTATTAACAAAATAGAGGAGGAAAATGATACGATATGTACATAAATCTAGAGAAAAATTGATATGATATACTCTCGAGTATACATACATAAAGAATCAAAGGAAACTGGGAATCGTACGTACAAATTTTTTTTTAAAATCTAGATACATTACATTTGATAAAATAAAAAGCGAAACAAGACAGAATATGGAGTAAAAATCAAGACAATATTTTCGACCTTAAACTCCTCTTCTTATTCTCTTGCTTGCTCAACTTCAAAGCGAGCTTAAAATCGGCTTTCTCTTGCTCGGCGGCCTTCTTACGTCGTTCTTTTTCCGACTTGACGCTTTCCAAGGTAGCCCAAGCGAGCTGTTTATCCTCCGGCGGTAAAGGACTGCTCATCGGTGTCGAAGACTTGGATAGTCCGTTGGCTGGCACCGGCGCCGGCGTCGAACTATTTGATAACGATACGAAAGGATCGAAGGCGTTTTTCGAGTCCATGAAGGGTGGCGCCGATGCTCCTCTGGTTGTTGTGGTGCCCCAATCGTCGCCAGTGTCGGCTATTTCGAACGGGTCGTCGTATCGGTAATCTCGGAAAGGATCTTTGGACGTGGTTGTCGAATGGTCGGATTTTAACGTCGATGTCGAACTATTGTGACCTGTCGAGGGTTGCTACTCGTGCGGGGCAAAATAAAATCAAAAATAAGCCGCGTAACGAAAACAAAAAACGATGCAAATTATAAAATGACGAAAAACTACAATAACGTAAACGAAATTAAAACGTATAAAACTAAAAAAAAATAATTAGTGAGGATTCTACTTCTAAAAAATGTGAATAAAAAAGCATTATCGATGTAAAATGCCAGCATGGGAAGAAAAAGAGAGAAAAACATGTTAGTATTGAGTATTTTTTATTTTGTATCGGATTTTCAGCGATACACCGGATGACCAACTCACCTTATGAAAACCAGAGAAATCCGCGAAATCGGCATCGAACCCCGAAGGTAAAGATAATGGCGCTGGTCGAGGAGGCGCCGGTCTAGGCGGAGGCTGTTTGCTTTTCTTTGGTGGCAGCGCTGGGCTCGGGCTTTCGGAACGAGGAGCCGCCGGACTAGGTAAATTGCTGCCAGGTTTTGGCGGAGCGTGAAGTATAGCGAATGGGTCGCATCCGAATGCGTCTTGATCGTTCGCCTGAGACAGATGATACGATGTAGACGAGGAAAAAAAAGGGCATTTTTTAAGGTAAATGAAGAATTATAAATTCGTACTTGAGCAGCAGCTGGTGGATTTGAGGCCGCGAAAGGATCTGATTTTTCTGGAAGAAAAAGAAAATGATATTAGAATCTTCGAAATTGATCCTAATAGCAAAATAAAGCAATCAGGTGACAACTTACTACTTCCTGGATCGAAAGAAGTGAATGGATCCGAAGAAAATCCAGTCTAAAAAAAAAAATAGTTTTAGAAAACCATAATTCTATCGATGAAAGGAAAGTGGGATACAGGGTGGGTCATTTAAAGTGACATCGCAATTCTATTTGATACTTGATAGGTACGTGGAAAAAATTGAAAATAGGGTTTCAGAAGGAGTATTCGAAGCCTCTAAATCTATTTCTAGAATACTAGCTTCTAAATAGTTTTGAAGTAAATAGGATTTCGACGATCTAATTTCAAATTTATTCCAAATTCAACCTCCTCTTTCACTGCCCTAATTTAAAACAACTGAGATAAAACCTAAACATCTCTGAAAACAATCTAACAATACCAGACTCAATAACAGAAATACAAAAAATCTTCCTTTTGACAAAAGAACTTCAACTCCAACACCAAATTTGAAAATAACCCCTTCTTTCCAACCCCCTCCTTACCTTGGGCGTAAAAATCTTGGTAATTACACACCCCAGTATAAAAAAATTATTTAAACAAATTTTTCAATTCTAAATTTTTTCAATTCTGAATTTTTTTCAAAGCTGTATCCAATTTTAAAAATTTTTCATCAGTAAAATTTTTCAAATTTAAATTTTTTCAAAAATTTTCCAACCTTAATTTTTTTAATTTGGTATCTTTATTAATTTTTAAAATTTCTTTTAAAAATTCAAGTGGAAAAAATTTTGAATAAATTTTCAATTGGAAAAATTTTATAGTTGAAGAAAAAAATTATAATTTCGGGAATAGGAAACGAATTTGGAGTTGAAAGAAATTTTTAAGAATATGAAATTGAAAAAAAATCGAAGAAATAAAAACTGGAAAATTTTCTAATACTAAATTTTTTTACTGTAATTTATTTTAAATTCGAATTTTCTTATAATTTTCCAACTTAGATTTTTCCAAAAAATTTTCAACTTTGTATTTTTTACATTTTTTCCAACTCCAAATTTTTTCCAATAATTTCCAATTTTTTTCAACTACATGTTTTTCAAAATATTTTTCAATCGAACTCGGCAATCTTAATAAATATGAAAAAAATCAAAAATCAAAATTGGGTAATCTTGAAAAAATTAAGGATTAAAAATTTTTTTAATTGGATACAATTTTAAAAGAAATTTAGAATTGAAAAAATTCAGATTGGAATAAATTTGGACGTATATGGTCAAAATCCCATTTGCGTCAAAATTATTTAGGGCCTCAACTTCAAACCATGACCCACAAAGACGAGGAGGGGAGGGGGTCAGAGTAAAAAATCTGACAATGTCTAGTGTGATATCGAATTTTAAATCAATGTTTTCGACCTCCTGAGTAATTTTGCAAAAAAAACAAAAAAAAACAGAAGCGGCTTCAAAGAGTGAGGAACAATGAACGAGGGCCCAAAATTAAAAAATATTTGAGTGACGAATCAAAATGCATGTTATCAACCTCCCGAGTCCGTTTCGAGTGCCATTTTACCAAAACATTGAACAAAGGAGATGGAGGAGTGAAGTCAAAATTGATAATTTTTCAGAACTATTGAGTGAGGTATTGAAATAGATATTTTTTGACCTCTCGAGTTCATTTTCCGGATTTGATTATTTTCTCAAAAAACCCAAAAGGGCCCCAAGGGTGAGACAAAAAGCTAAAATTGACAAAATTTTCGAGTGTTAAGCATCAAAATGCATGTTCTCTCCACTTACTCCGTAAATCCTAGTTTAAAATTGAAATTATCCCAGAAATAGATTCTATCAAGTGGAGAAAATTTTGAATAAATTTTCAATTGGAAAAATTTTATAGTTGAAGAAAAAAATTATAATTTCGGGAATAGGAAACGAATTTGGAGTTGAAAGAAATTTTTAAGAATATGAAATTGAAAAAAAATCGAAGAAATCAAAATTGGAAAAATTTCTAATACTAAATTTTTTTACTGTAATTTATTTTAAATTCGAATTTTCTTATAATTTTTCAACTTTGATTTTTCCAAAAAATTTTCAACTTCGTATTTTTTACATTTTTTCCAACTCCAATTTTTTTTAACAATTTCTAAATTTTTTTTCAACTTCAGGTTTTTCAAAATTTTTTCCAATCGAACTCGGAAATTTAAAAAAATATGAAAAAAATCAAAAATCATAATTGGGGATGTCATGTCACCATAAATAGCTCTCTGTGCATTAGAAAATCACACTCACATTATTCGAGGTATTCGATTGGAAAGGATCTTTTGCAGAAAATGGATCTGCTTTGAAAGCATTACCACCAGCGAATGGATCTGTGAACAGAATATAAATTATTTCACGTTATATTATCAAAAATTTCATTCTATTTTTAAAAAATCTCAAAAAAAATTCGATTTAATTTGAGAAATTTCACATCGCCAACCTTTATTGAACGCGTCAGTCTTGGAAAAATCTGTCTGATCGGGTTCTTGAATATCAGCAAAAGGATCAGTAGCATTTCGTCCAGTGATCTACAAAAAAAAGGGATTTTTTTACAATGAATTTTTGTAATTTGCAAAAAAAAAAAAAACAGCCATCGTACGTACTTTGAAAATTTTACTAAACATCGCGGAATACGATTCATTGCGAAATTTCGGTTCGACATGAAGATAAACCTCGGATAAAGATGTTAAATTTTTATTTTCCAGAACATTATCCAAGTGTGCGATTGCATCTTGGAGTTGGTTTTGTACGTCTTCAAGCTCGATTAGTTTCTCTTTAATCTAAATTTAAAGAAATATCCGTTTTAAAAGACAAATTATTCGTTTGTTTAAAATTTACGATTGAAAAATCGACGCTATACCTCCACAATTAATTCATCCGTTTCTCCGGCAGATTTGGTAATGTTGGCTATTTCGTCTTTCAAATCGTCTCGCTGCTTTCTCAAATTAGCTTCGTCTTTTTTCAAATTATCTAATTCTTGTTTCTTTTTGGTTAATTCGGATTCTTGCTGTTTCAACGTTTTCTCTTGTTCTTCGGCTTGGTGTCTTAGTTTATCGACCTTGCGAGAGTAAATTCAAACACGAAATTATTTTCAAACATAAAGTATTTGCGAAATGCACAAAATCAACAAAGCAAGCGATACGAAACTAACCTCGATTTGTTCTAATTCCAATTCGCTTTTGGTATCGTCTATTTTACTTTCTAATTCAGCAGTCTATAAAAGCGGTGCAAAAGAAACGATAACAAAAAAGCCAAATAAAAAATAATAAAAAGCTAAATAATACGAGTGATAATTGAAATAAAAAATTGGCAAATTAAAAAATATCATAACAAGGTGGAATATTTGCGTTGTGTAACTGGAATTTGATACTGTTGCGGATGAATTAGATACCTGTGTTTTGAGATCATTGATACGTTTGAACGCTTCTCCTTTTTGATTTTCTAGCTGTTTCAGGGTAGCAATTAAGGTATCCAGTTCACCTTGGAGACTTTTGACTTCGCCAGCTTTAATTTTGATGTCAGCTTCGCGTTGGGTGATATCAGTCTCGAGGGCTAATTTCTCTTTAACAAGATCTTCGATTTCTTTAGATAACCGGGTAACTTCCTGGCTGGTGAAAACCGCAGGATCCTGCGAAATTTACCAATGCGTGAGATTTTTCAGCCAAGTCGAACTAATTGAATGGAAAATACTAACGTTCGAAGCCTGAGTTTCGGAAGATTTTCGCATCGATGGAGGTACCATTTCGGGGGTAAGTTTCGTAGGAGGGTCGATGCCTTTGAGTTTGCGACTGATGAGCCATAACGCCAACGCGAATTGTTCGTTGTTTAGTTTACCTTGCTCGGCGGTATCGCACAAGCCCCAAATATGCGCTAGAACCGGCTGAGCTACGCCCGACTTGAGGAATACGTCTTTGATTTCGTGACCAGATACGAATCCGTCCCGATCCAAGTCCGCTTGTTCGAATAACGTGTCGTATTTCACCTTTTCTTCTTTACTAATTACCCAAGGGTCCTCAGCCGGTACGGAGAAGTTCTAAAACGAATCACCATAGTTAGCCAAGACGAGCTATACCACAGAATCGAATTTTGGTACACTTACATCGACCGGAAAAGCAGCGAAAGGAGGTATGCCAGGGGCACTTTGCACCGGAGGAGTTAAAGGTTTGATCGGAACCGCTGCTGGTATTGGCGATGATGATATAGCAGGAATTAAAGGCGGCGTAGCGGAAATAGGCGGTATAAGCGGCGGCGGAGTAGGACCTGGAATTAGAGGCGGTTTCGAAGGCGCTGGAGCTGGCGGAGGTACCAGAGGAGGTGTAACGGATTTAAGCAACGGATCGACGCCGTTCGTTACAGCAGGTATCGCAGGGACTGCTGGCAGTACTTGTATGGCACCGGGCATGCTAATTGAGTCTTTTTTCTTGCCGGGAGGTAGCAGTTCTGGAGGTAGGCAACTAGGAATAGCGTATTTTTCCAGCGCTTTGTATACCAGATGCATTGCCTGTAGAATAATATCACAGTAAAGAAATCTGACAGCGAAACGAAAAGATTTTGATAAGAAAAATTTTAATTACCACTGAAAATTCGTGCCTGTCTAAAGCACCATCTTTATCCATATCAGCCAAATCCCATATTTTTCCTAGAGTGTCTACTGGTAACTTAGAATCCATCAATAAACCTTTCACCTAAAACAATACTTTAATTAGAGATGATCATCTCGAAATAGTTGGCAGCAGAACAAGTAGACAGAAAAATTACACATAGATTACCTTTTTTCCAGGTATGAACCCATTTGCCGGATTCAACGAATCGAATAATTGATCATATTTCATCTTCTCCGTCGGTTTCATAGCCCATTCACTTTCGCCTGATACCGGTGGCGCGGCCACTTTAGTAGATGGTTGCCCTTTATCGCCCTATAAACAACAATCGAACGAATTCAATAAATAAACCGAGCAGTAATACCAATTATACAAGTACAATGTTCCTTCTGCACCGCTATTTGAACCGCTTGACCTCTTTCTTTTGTATTACTTATCTATCTCACGACATGCAGAGAAACATTTCTCGTACTTGTATTAATTACACGAGTATGTTCAACGGAGCATTTCTAATAAGGTATTACCATTTGCGGAGGACCCACGTCCAGAGATAGATTGCCGGTCGTTGGTTCTTTACCAGCTTGAACTAAAGCGACTAATTTCAAAGCGACGAAGAAGCCAGACCTGGTTAGGAATCCTTTACCGTTGGAATCGGCCAAATCCCATATCTGTAAATTAACTCGTGTTAGAATAATTGAAGGTATGCAATAGAGTCACTGGAGGATTCCATTGATATATTTTACTTTGCTCAGAATCATATCAGATAGGCCGGAAGTTTTCAAAAATTTGGCTGCATCCATGGCACCAACGGTGCCTTTATTCGTAGGATCGACCTATGTACGAAAATATGCGTTATTAGCGTACCAAACGTATCAATTGTTATTGGAGTAGCATAAATACGTACTTGCTTATAATATGCATCGTAAATAGAGTAGTATTTCCCAGCAACCTATATTTTAAAACAGAAATAAACGAATATGAAATATTTTTAATCTACAAACTTCCTTCAAATTGAATTTAAATACGCATGAAGACGATAATAAAAATCCGGATACGAATTCGTAATGAAATAACGATTCATTATCAATGATTCATTATCTCTTTCTACCTCTCAGACTTGAAATTTAGCAAACCCACACATAATGTGAACGAGGTAAGTCTCGATACGAAAATTTGTATCAATTAAGGTTACAATCGTAAAAAAATAATACTAATGAACCAAACTATAGGAGCATTACAATGCATCTATTAAAGTTAAGTGATGAAAGGCGTAAGTGTACTGAAAGTTCAAACTACGTAAAAATTTTACCATTTCCGTTGGCAACGTCCCCATCGTGATGAGCTTGATTTCGCGAAGCTTTCTGAGGAATAGTCTAATTCTCCATTGAGGGAATGAACCCCATTAAAGCTAAAATAACGAACTTTTTAATAAAATGGGAGGGTACAGTATCAACTTCTGTGTTTTGATGGTAGCTGAAAAAGAAACGACTGATGACTACAACTACAGTAGTACAATAACACATATTTTTTCCAAGATTTTTAAACTTTTTTCTTTTTCAAGGATTTTCCTTTTTCCGAGATCAAGGTTTTCACAAGGAGCAAGGTTGAAATTTTGAAAATCGAAAAGAATGAGCCTATTTGTGGATTTTTAAAATGGAAAAACTTTTAAATTATTTTTTTCTGCAATTAAAAATTTTAAAGAAACACACTAATGAAAAATAGGTGGAAATTACACTAAAAATATCAAATAAATTAATAAATTTTATTCAAAGTTGACATTTTTGAAAAAAACGAATTTTTAACTTAAAAAAATCGAAAATTTTGAAAGTGCTGCAAACCGTAGCAGTGATTTTATGAAACAATTTTTCAAAACTTTTTCTCCGCTAGAGAAGGCTACACTGAATCAGTTTGATAACCGAAAGACCAAAACGTTTACTTCACGTGTGACATATAAATTTGACTTATTTTAATCAATTTATAATTAATTAATCAGGTAAGTTTAGCTTTAATTATCGAATTAATAACGTATTATTATCGTACTCAATGCATATAATTTAAAATTTACAATTACGTTAACTCATTGTCAGTTCTGGTCGCATGAATGAACGTGTTTCCTACAGCCACTTCTCATTACTTCTGCATATCTCTCTTAGAAACACATTGAAAAGACAAATTAGATATTATTTATACGCTTAGAAGATGTACAACTTTATTCGATACTTTCTGTACTTCTACTCTTCACTAATTATGATATCTTTCATCCCTGTTCTTAGGTTCTGATACAATGGCCAAGTCAAAGAATCATACGAATCATAACCAAAGTAAGTAACCCATTTTTACACATTTTCCCGGTAATTTAATTATTTCTACGAATCTAACCATCGTTTCAATCCACAGACAGAAAAGATCACCGTAATGGTATCAAAAAACCGAAGAAGTACAGATACGAATCTAACCGAGGAGTACGTCGTCAATCTATCGTATTTACATTCCCTACCGGACTATTTTCAATACTAATCCACTCCGTGTTCTTATAGGTATGTCAAAAATTCTTGAGAAATCAACGATTCGCTTTGAAAGGCAACTTGACTCCGGTCGAGCAAGTGAAACGAGCTTTGGAAAGAAAGAAGAAGAAGATTGTGTTACGTTCGATGCTCGCCGAAAGAAAAGTACAAAAATCCGATAATCTTGGTATTTCTAAGGTTTAAATTTTAACACGTTTGTATGAATTTTATAAGAATATAATTGTTACGCGTGGTGGTTTCTAATTCATTGTGGTATTTAATCATCTTCCTCGAATAATTCGTAGTGTACGCGGTAAAATAATAGAATTCGTATACAAAATATTTCACAACTTTATTACAGAAAAACTATCGTACAATTCAAAAACACAAACGTCGTTTCAAGTTTACAAATGGTAACCCGAGACAAAAAAAGAAACATCAAATCACTCGATAAAATAATACTCGGAACTTCTACTCGAGATGAAAAAATGATACATATTGCGAGGCAAACAAAACATTACCTACGTATGTGTTAAATACATAAAAATTGATGATACTGATAAAACACTACATCGAACTTCATCGATGCCAAATCCGCAATTGTTTTTACATCACTTCGGAACTTCATCCTTCTCTGGGAACAAAATCATTTGGCTTCAACTATTCGAATTTGAAATTAAATTAAATTTGTGGTTTTTATTCTTTTCTAACGTGGCACTGGTGTATTCTAAATCTTCTTTCTTTTCTTTATATCTCCGATTGTAACGAATAAAATACGTGGCGACGGATGTACCTAACATACTTCCGAATAAAACATCCCACCAATGATGTCTGTAATCAGTGATACGCGTTAGAGAGCATAATAATGCCCAAAATATGCAAAAGAATTGCAACACGTTCAGCAGCAAATGGGAACTGGTACGTATTTGACGTGTGAAATACACCTGTAACAGTTAAACAGAGGCAATGATTAGACATCGTGATAGAGAAAAGAAAAATTATAGAATTGACGATTTGGTAAGTAAAATAAATCTATCGTTGCAAAATTTCCACGCAGCATTTTGAGTTGAGAAATTGTACGTAAAACTTCGATCTTTTTGAATGACGATCGATTCTTTTAGAGAAAAATCTGTTCGAAAGTCTTGAAGATCCTGAACCCGTTTTTGATGTCACTTTGATCCAAATCCCAAGTCAGGATGTCAGGAATAATGAGGACATACACATTGTTCGAAAAAAAATTGTCAAATAATTTTGACTTAGGCCCTTTCTAGTAGTCGAAAAAAATCAATTTCGATACCTTCACTCAAAAATCAACATTACTACAGTTCTGAAACTGAAAGTCGATCTATAAAACTGGAGACCAAATTTTTAGCGATCATTTTTGATTAGATTATTACTGATATAACGACATTCAAGAAAACTTGAAAAAATTTCATGACATCTGATCTGATAGTTCCCTTTTTTTTTTCTTGTTTACCGAAGTTTTAACAAAATATCAGAAAGTAACAGAAATGCTAAATTTGATTTTCAATACAAGGAAATTTCAAAGCAACTTTACAAATTAGAATACCTACCCAGAGGGAAAAAAAACGAGCAAGTGACGGACATTTATGAATAATTTTAGACTATTTAATTACAGTATAACTGGCATTTAAAAAAAAAGTCATCCACTCATCTCTAAACATTTTTATGATTCAAAACCTTTGGTTCTGAAACAAAAAGCAAAAGTGATGTAATTTTTTTGAAAAATTGAATTTCGGCCCCTTTCCCCATCTTTTAGGAGCTCTGTTTTTTTTTTTTTTTTTTTTTGGGTAAAATGACACCGCAAACGGATGTGGGAAGCCAAAAATTAGATTTCGATATCACACTCGATATTTTCGGATTTTTTTTTGCTTCGATTCATCCTTCTAGTCTTCTCCCTTGCTCATTTCAACAAAAAATAAAAAAATTGTCAACATTAAAATGAATCACTGACGTAGGTACTCGAAACGATTTGAACAACAACGCCTACTTTTTTCAAAGGCTAGGCGTTCCCTTTCTCAAATAATTTCCAGTCCTTTTCTCAACCCATTCGCTCATTTTATTTCATGTAATTTTTTTGAACAATTTTCAATTTTTTTCCTTACTTTATCATGGATGAATATATAACGCTTAGGAGGAGAAATTAAAATTTTATTTGTCCTCCTACAAAATTTCACAACACGAAGGAAATAATTTCATCAAACTTTTCCTAACCCCCTGCAATGTCAGATCTTCCAAAGAGATACGTTTTTAAACCCCTGAATGATTTTTATGCCCTTTCCAGCTAATTTCATGATATTTTGATCAAGTTTTCTGTGATATCTCGAGTACTTTTGATTCTTTTTAAACAATTTTTTCATTTCATTACACAAATTTTGGGAACAATTGAGAATTTTTTCCACGTTTTTTCAATGATTTTATTTCACAGACATGACAACGATTTTTGCAATATTATTTTAAAGTTATTTTTGAATAATTTGAACCGAGGGGAGTTTTAATGAGATTTTTAAAAATTTGTGTCATTTTGAAATATTTTCAATTTATTTATAATTTTTAAGATTTTTTTTTACTAAATTTGGCATAATTTTTAGATATTTCAAATAAATTTTTAGCCAAACTAGTCAAATATTGACCGATTGTCTTGTTTTGAGGGAGCATGAGAACGAACAGCAATGCCATGGCAAAGTAGGCACAAATCTGAGTTCACCAGTGAAACCTATGCAATTTTTGTAGACCAAATTTTCTTTCCTGATTTTGAAAAAAATGATATTGGATTTTGAACTTGATCTAATCATTAATTGCTTTCCGTCAATCGAATGTCATCACTCATCACACTTGACATCAAAATTTAATACCGATAAAGAAACACAGGCGTAGTGAAATTTTTGAAGAAAAAAGTAACTTTGAGTAACTTTTTGTGACCAAAAAGTAACCAAAAGTAATCAAAAATTCAATTTTTTTCAGTTTTCTGGGGGGAAGGGCAATTTTTGTAGTTTTTTGCAAACATTTCAAAGATAAATCAACTGAAAAGACGTGAATAGTTTCATTTATTAAATGCCTTCGTCAAAACAAACAGACTAGGAAAAATGAATTTTTTCATTTTTTTCTTGAAGAATTTTGAAAAATAGCAATTTCTACGTGAAAATTTGAATTTTTGCCTGGAAGTGCGAAAAAAATTTGAGAGGAAAAAAGTAACCAAAGTGACCTTTTAGACGTAAAAAGTAACCAAAAGTGACTGAAGTCGAAAAAAATGACAAACACCCAAAAAAATGATCCGCTATGATGCCTGAAAACACGATAATCACAATCGATCATTTCATCTTCTCTTTTGCCAGCCATTTCGGAGACCATTTCTTACCAGAAAATAAACAGCGAAGTAACAGGAGAACGCAGCATGCCCGGATGGAAAGGACTTGAACGAATCTGCGATCACATTTCTGCTCAAATTATTCGTACATTCGTAATGATAGAAATATTCCCTGTATCAAAACATAAAATTATAAAACAACATTAGTAAAAAAAAAAAAATCGAGGCTAAATCTAATTGATATTTAACGAACGATATCTCGCAATAAAAATAACCTTAGTTCCTAAATAATAAATGCAAAGTACCTAAAATGTTCGTACGTAATTACAAAGAACCCAATTACCTATGGTATTACACTCGACAATTACTTAAAACTTGATATCATTTAAAAAGCAAATTTTCTCATCCAATTAAAAACATTTCTATCCACTTTTCACCCATTCGCGTAATTTTTATTCAATTTTCGAGTATTTTTTCGAGAAAAAAAAATAAAAAAATACGATGCACGTTGAATATGCCTCGACAATGTGTAATTTAGCATTACAAAACTGATAACGATAAGATACGTATTTTCTGAAGGGCGAATTTTCTTTTCAACTCGAGCCCCATTTATCTAAAAATAATACACAATGTGATTCTGACAATGAATCCAATATCGCGACATTCTGGATATTTTTAACTATGCAAATGAGGATATCAAAGGCCAATCGAGGTTAAAAAATCCAAAATACCAACCCAGTAGTGCAGTTGAGACTTTCGCGAGGAATGCAGGTTTGAAAAAAATGAGGCCTAGGTTCCCCAATCAGATATTTGGCCAAATCGGTGATCAAAAAAGTAAAACATAATCCATGCAGGTAGTTCAGATACCGATGATGTGTTTTCCCGAGCCACAAATGTTTCCCAGGTCTTTCTTCGCTATTCGTGATGGTAAATCGTTCAGCGAACAGAAACTGAAATCAATCAAATATCGACATTAGAACCACATCTGCGTCCTAGAGTAATAAATAATCTTCAAACGTACCATAAAATATGGCAAAACGAACGATACGATCAGTAGTAACTTAACAGATACGGTTTCGCCGGTGTTCAAAAAAGATAGCTTCGGATCCTTGCAATAAAATCCTATACTTTTGAAAGGACTCACTAAACCCCATTCGACCAATGTTAATAAAACGACAACTGAAACAGAAAAAAAATCATACGATTAAAAAAAGCAAATATACGAGTAATTGTATTTTAAATTAATATAGTCGAGGTATCATCAGTATATTTATTCGAAACTAATGAAACTATCCGACGCTGTGAGAGATTCGACCTCATTGAAGTGTTTCCACAACCGACGTATTAATTAAAAGACAACCGAATTAATTTACCAGCCACTCGACCAACGTATCGAATTTTGCAACAAATTCTCTTCTACGTAGATCTCAGAATACATAGATTCAATTAACGATACCAGGCACACGATCTCGTATTTTGGTAAATTAAACGTTCGAGTAAAGGTACACTTACCAATAATGAATCTAATATTGACCCCCATTAAGTAATTTCATCTAAAACACAGTAGATGCCGAAAGTTTACTTATCACAGATTAACTCAAAGGTAACTCTAGGTTTACATTTCAAAAAAAAAACACTTGTATTCAAATTAATTTTAAATTTTGTAAAAGAGAACGAAAATACCGCAGTGATAAGACTTGGAATTAATGATAAGGCGTTATCACATCGAATTACAGTTATGGGTACAACGTGAGCCATACGACTACTGTTACTACATGTGATCCCCACTACATGTACGCCCAAGTCTCCGCATGAGAAATCAAGTTAATTATTCCATGTTTTTTTTATTATGTTCTTCTTTAACTCTTTTAAAATGTTAATTGTCTCTATTGAAAATTAAAATTGATATCTGATGTCATCCCATCCTTAAAAAAAGAAAGAAGTTTTTTTTTTAATGAATTCACATGTCAATGTAGAAAATAATATCTGAAATTTAATGGGTGATTTTGATAGGATTTTTCGTGCTGATCGTGGGAAAAAATAGTGAAAAAATTCCAACAGGTCAGAATTTTTCACTATTTAAATTATTCGTTGAAAATTTATTTTACACTTTTTGATAACTTTTGAGCCTTGAAGTGGGTTTTCTGGGCAAAGGAAGGGTCCTACAGAAAAAATGAATAGAACATAAATTGTGGAGTGTGAAATTTCATTTTCAAGAGTCCGATTACGTTTTCCCTATGAAGCTTAGTTTTCCAAATGTTTCAGCTGAACGTTCAAAGTTTAACTTTTATCATTTGTGGGAAATATCTCGAAAGCTAAAATTTCTAGAAAATAACTAATTAGACTCTATAGAAAGGAAATTTTACGTTCTACAATTTAGGTTCTGTTCATTTTTTTCGTAGGACTTTTCCTGTGCTCATAAAATCGACTTCAAGGTGTAAAAAAATTCTCAACATAAAATTTAAATTGGAAGAAACACTGACGTGATGGAAAAAAACTGAATTCATATTCGAACTCAACGCTAAAAATTCAATTTGGTTAGAATCCCACCTATCAGAATTGATTAGGTGCCTAGCTACCTTCGCAGGAAAAAATTATGAAACCGGTCTGTACAAAAATTCAATTGTTACCAATGAGAAATGGTTTTCCCTGATTTTTTAGACCAGTTTTTCGAAATTTTCCAGAACTGTTACATATATCTACAAGATATTCCATGAATCGTCTGTCAAACATACAGGGTGTTCCATGAATCGTCTGCCAAACGTATTTTTTTGGATATAACCGGGTACCACTAAAAAAAACCCTCGAGATGAACATGCCTATTCTGAAAATTGAAGGGGCAAATGTTACTTCTAAAAACGTCACGTCAAAATTTTTTTTTCCATGGGAATGGATAGTACTTTGAAAACTGAACTATAATTTCAACTTTACGACTTTTTGTCCATCTTTAAAATTGAAAGGGCTACAAAAAAAAATTGTTCAAAAAAATTCTCAAAAAATGAACTGATCAAGGAAATGGATAATACGTTGAAAACTGTAGAAATTTTACTGTGTAGACTTTTTGCCTGAAATCGAAAATGAAGGGGCTACCGGTTACTTACTTGAAAAATGGGCTTCAAAAAATTTTCAAATTTTCTCAATTTTTAATGACCCTTAGCCCATTTATTTTGGATGTTAGGCAAAAAGTCTACCGTATGAAATTATTTCTTCAGTTTTTAACGTGCTATCCATTCTCTTGATCAGATCATTTTTTGAGAATTTTTTTCGAACAATTTTTCTGTAGCCCCTTTAATTTCAAAGATGGGCAAAAAGTCATAAAGTTAAAATTTGTTCAGTTTTCAAAGTTCTATCCATCTTCCTATGGTTGAAAAAATTTTTGAACTGATTTTTTTAGAAGTAGCATTTTGCCCCTTCAATTTTCAAAATAGGCAACAATATGTTCATCTCAAGGTTATTTTAGTGGTACCCGGTTTTTTCCGAAAAAATGCTTGGCAGACGATTCATGGAACACCCTGTATTTTCTGGATATAACAGGGTAGCACTAAAAAAATTTGAGATAAACATGTTGCCTATTTTAAAAACTGAAGGGGCGAATGCTGCTTCTGAAAAAATTACATCAAAAAATTTTTCAACCATGGAAATGGATACCTAGAATTTTGAAAACTGAACAAATTTTCACTTTATGACTTTTTGCCCAACTTTAAAATCGAAAAATCTGAAAAAAATTGTTCAAAAAAAAATATAAATTCTAAAAAATGATCACTAATCAAGGAATGGATATTACGTTAAAAACTGAAAAAAAATTGTTCTGTAGAGTTTTTGCCTACCATCGAAAATGAAGGGCTACCGCGATTACCTACTCAAAATAAATGGGCTTCAAAAAATTTTCTAATTTTCTCAATTTTTAATGACCCTTAGCTCCTTTATTTTTCATGTTAGGTAACAAATCTACAGAACAAAGTTTCTTCAGTTTTCAACGTATGTACTATCCATTCCCTTGATCAGTTCATTTCTCAAGAATTTTTTTGAACAATTTTTTTTGTACCCTTCAATTTTAAAGTTAGGCAAAAAGTCATAAAGTCCATTCCCATGATTGATACATTTTTTTGGCGCGATTTTTTTAGAAGCAGCATTCGCTTCTTCAATTTTTAAAATAGGCAATATGTTCATCTCAAGTTTTTTTCAAGTGATACTCGGTTATATCCAAAAAAAAAAACGTTTGGCAGACGATCACAGAACACCCAGTATGTAAAAGTTCTGGAAAATTTCGAAAAACAGGTCTGGAAAATCAGAGGAAATCAGTTCTTATTGGTAACAATTGATTCAGTACAGACCGGTAATTTAATAATTTTTTCCTGAGGTGATTCTAACTTAATTTTTAGTGCTGAGTTCGAATATGACTCAAGTTTTTCTCCATCACGTCAGTGTTTCTTCCAATTTGAATTTTAGGTTGAAAATTTTTTTACACCTTGAAGTCGATTTTATGAACACAGGACTCCACACTCTACAATTTATATTCTATTCATTTTTTTTGTAGGACCTTTTGTTTGCCTAGAAAATCGACTTGAAATCTCAAAAGTCATCGAAAAGTGTAAAACTAATTCTCAATAAAAAATTCAAATTATGAAAATTCTCGACGTGATTGGGGAAAAACTAAAATTATATTCCAACTCAGCACTAAAAAGTAGATCAGATTCACCTACCTAGGGTTGATTAGGCAGAAAAAAGTTGAGAAAATGCAGGCTTGTGTTATGGTAAAAATTATTCACACGATTATTTCCTTTTTTTCCAAATATAAAAAAATGTTGAATTTATTAAGGATCAGAGAAGGCTGTCGAGGATGTTACAATTTTATAAAATTTTAAATAAGGCTACAGTGTTTTTATTTCACATTGGCACTAGGTTTCTAAATATATAATTTAGCGAATTATTTTTTCGACATTGAAACTTCTTTTCTAAGCAAATAAATCTTGCCAGTTGTTTATTTCAAGTCAATATTGGTTCAATAAATTCATCATCAATTGCTAATATATCATAATTAAGAAAAGTTGATGGAAAAATTACGCAAATAGAGATACTTGGTATACATTTTTACGAAATGTTTTGAAATGTCACTAAACTGATCAGTTTTTTTGAGGAATGTGTTGAGAAGGAAGATTGGTAGAAAAAAACATATTAGGGGGTTTAGGGTAAATGACCTACAACTAAATTTACATGGAATATGCATCAGGCACGAAAATAAAAAATGGTGCGAACGACTGAATCTCTTCTATTTGACTCATAGATAGTATTTTTTTCTCAAAATATTTTTCAACTTGAGATTTTTTTCAACGCCTTTGAAATTTCTTCTCTCAACTCTGAAATTTTTTTCCTCAAAATTTTTTCTCAGGTATAAATTTTTTTCCACTCAAATATTTTCCCCGAGATTTTTACATATTTTTCAACTCGAAAAATTTTTTCTTGGTACATTTTTCAACACTTGAATTTATTCTCGATTTTTTTAGACTCTGAAGATTTTTTCTAAAATTTTCAATTCTTCAACTCCAATAAAATTTTTTCTCAATTCTTAAATTTCTCCCTCAAAATTTTTTTCTGCCCTATTTATATAAAAAAAATATATA
Source organism: Pseudococcus viburni (assembly GCA_033439095.1). NCBI lineage: Eukaryota > Metazoa > Arthropoda > Insecta > Hemiptera > Pseudococcidae > Pseudococcus > Pseudococcus viburni. Next base: position 113,570 of record JAVBJF010000578.1, on the reverse strand, counting down.
TTATCACTACCCAACTGCTATGAAACATCATATTTCTTGATTTTTGAATCATGATGAGTGAATTTTTCAAGGAAATGATTTCTAATTATGTCATCGAAAGCGAAAATTTTGTCGTCCGACTTCGATATGAGATGACGAATCACACGATATTCTATTCAAATCATGACGAAAAATAAATGGAAACTGTGACTAGGAAAACAGAAATAAGCGAGATATTTCCTAATAGGGAATCGCAGAAATCGGTACTTAATCGATAAATTATACCAATCATTAATCAGATAGCCGAAAAATTGAATCATCTACCTAAAGCTATCAGGTGACCTCGAAGGTATATCGCGGAAGTGGGCCAATTAGCAATTAATATCGCAAGCAATAAAATTCTTATGGACTGGATATTTTTGATAACACACTTACGAATATTACAACTGAATACTTATTTTTTTATCAAAAAAAAAATCACGAAATAAAACGTGAGATACCAAATACCAACGTAACACTTATAACGTTTGATTAAAATACTGAACCAAATATATAGACGATTTAAAAAAAAAAAAAAACACATTTTCAAACAAAACTCTCTAAAACCAAACTACATATTCAACGAAAATTTAAAACGAGTGGGGAGAACAGTGGGTTTAGTGTAGATATTTTTATCCAAAAATACCATCGTCGTTCATTTTTCATCTTTATAGGTACTCTATTTTCCAAGATTCTTTAAAAAATTTCAAATTTTCTATTTTCGGGTAATTTCGAACAGTCGTAATTTTTACCAATTGGTCATGTCATGAGATTCCTAAAATATGAAAGTGATTTTCACAAGTTGCAAACACATTTTTCAAAAAATCGGCCCAAAAATGGTAGGAATGGCTTCTAGGGACCGAAATATGATGGAGGCTGTTGGAACTTTTATCATCGAGTATTTTCGAAAAATGGTCATTTTTATCAATTCGTAAAATGGCACTTCCAATCAGAAGAATCATTCTAGAGTTTAAAAATTTACAAAACCGACGACAGCTAATGACTTTTTTTCACAGTTTGAGGAGAATTTTATTTTTTGAGCCGAAAAAAAAATGCTATGAGTAATAAATTTCTCGATTTTTTGAATTTTTTTTCTCCCAATCATGCCAACTTTATTTTTTCCTTAGCTCTTATTAATAAAGGCAGAGGCGAATTAAAAAAAAAAAACATTTTTGCCTAGCAAAGCTTTTATTGCGGAAAATTGTCGAGAGTGGTCCCCTGAGTAACCCCAAAGAGTTACCACTCCATAGACCTCAGGCTAAATTTTTTAGGGGGGTTGAACCCCACCAAAAAACGGGATTTTCGCATTATCTCCCCAGGGTTTGATTTTAGGGTAAAAATAGCTCAGTGCTTTTGTTCTACACTCAATTTACAACATTTTTTGTATGAACAATTTTTTTGTACGACCATTAGCGGAGGAGATAGAAACCCTTGAAGGAAAGGATACGGATTGTACAAAATTAACTATATCAGGCACGTTTTTCATAATTTTTCAATTTTTGTAAATTTAAAACAGGTAATTCGATTTTTTGAATTCATTTTGAACTGATTTCATGGCCTCATTTTCATAACCTGGTAAACGTCCTAGTAAAACAAGATCATTTTCAAAAAAAAGTATTTGATTTTTCCTCCCCTTCCCTTCCCTTCCAACTTCCTTCCGGCAGAACATCCCACACCAAGCTAAAAATACGAAAATTTTGAATAGTCGATATGAAGAGGGAAAACATTTCAACTTGGAAATGTAAAAACATTTTTGTTCGTCTTCATTTATAAAAAAGAAAAAAATTCCATCCGTTTAAATTTCGAAGATTTTTCACAATTTCTCTCTAAATAAAATTCTTCAATTTAATTTTCAACTTGAACTTTTCAAAATTTATCAAGGAATTATACGTCTTACATAAAGCTGGTCAGAAAAATACTTTTCAAGTATTCAACTGGTTACTGAAATACTCAAATAGTTTTTCAACTACCTATCGAAGTTCACTTTCACACTTTCTGATGAAATTACAAAATATCTACTGGAGAAAATCATCATTTTTGGAGAAAAGAAAAAACTTAGAACATCTGAAAATTAATTTCGGGAGGTCAATTTCAGAAGATAGGCGTCCAATTTCTACCAATTTTTCTGGAACAATTGAATGTGTCACAACAAAAAGGGCATAACTCAGCATATGTCCTTTTTGATGCGACAAGCGATTCGCATTCTCTGAAGTTTTCTCTATCCAATGAGCCCCCTCCCACCTTCCAATATGTTTTCCTCGAAGAGTTATGGAATTTTTAAAATGCGAAGTTCGCAATTTCGGTACCTACTCTCTCAATTATAAATCAGTGAAAATTACTGAAAATCACTCAGAAACAGTCAGAATTGCAGCACAAGGCGGTTATTCTTGAAATTCGTTATCCGAGTTATTTGTACTATTCACGTTATTTTATAAACAAACAAATGTATAATAACATCAATAACCCAAATAACGTGGATAACGAATTTCAAGAATAAGCGTCCAGAAGAAAATCAGTGAAAATTTTTTCACTGAAAACAAATCACTGGAAATCGGTGAAATTCACTGAAAACTCGCTGATATTTATGAAATTTACTGCAAAATCTGTGAAATTCTTTGAATAATCAGTGAAAAATCACTGAAAATCAGTGAATTTCACTGATATTCCCTGCGCTGCAATTCTGACTGTTTATCAGTGATTTTTCACTGATTCGAAATGAGAGAGTACATTACATGTTTGATTTTCGAGAATTTGTGTAATGTTTAATTTTTTCACTGTTCAGATGATTGTAAAATTTTAAAATTTTAATAAAGTGTTTTTTTAGTTAATTTTTCGTCATAAATTTGAAAAAATAATAAAATTCGTCCAAAATGTATTTTTAGCATTTTTTTGTAACCAAGAAAATGAAAAAAAAAAAGTTGTCATATTTCAAAGTGCGATATATCCGCTCCCAAGAGATAATTTGAAATTTTTTTCACGAAAATGTTCCTTTTTTAATTTTCTTCAACTTTTGTATGAAAATTTTTTTTCAATTTTCACTTCCGGAAAAATTATACATCATCAAACGTAGAAGAGTCGAAATGAAATTTTATCACAACAAAAAGGACATATAACTCAACCTTTTGTTTTCAATATAGAAAAAAATAGAAACGATATCAAACGAAGGGCGAGCTGTTTTCTTGTAGCAAAAAGATGAAATTTCAAGGTAAAATTTTTTCCCCAGCTCAATTCCTTAATTTTGTATTAAAAAAAGTATACTCAAACTTTAATCGCGATTTTCCAAAAACGTCATTTTTTCTATATGTGGCTTGGACTACCAAAAGGGACCGCAGGCCAAAATCAACTTACCGAGGAAAACTCGGTCAAAAAAACAGGTCGTTTTGAAAGTTGAACTTTGAACTTTCGACTGAAATATCTCGAAAGCATAGCTGTCTAGAAAAAAAAATGAATTGCACTTTATAGAGAGGGAATTTTACGTTCTACAATTTATGTTATATTCATTTTTTCCGTAGAACCCTTACTTTACTCAGAAAATTGACTTCAAGTGTCAAAAGTTATCAATTTTTTGTTGATTTTTTTTTTTACATATTTTTAAAACTTTTGTCACTTAAAGTCAATTTTCTGAGAAAAGGAAGGGTTGTACGAAAAAAATGAATGGAACATAAATTGTAGAGCGTAAAATTTCCTTTCTGTAGTGTGCAATTAGTTTTTTTCTAGAAAGCTATGCTTTCGTGGAATTTCAGTCGGAAGTTCAAAGTTTACTTTTATAGAAAATATGTCTAAAATCAAGCTTCTTGGCAAAAACTAATGTACTTTACAGCAAAAGTAATGAAATCTGGAGTCTGCGGTTTATGTCATTGGAAGGACCATACTTTCTTCTATAAATATTGATCAAAAACGAAAAATCGGTTTTGGTGACTATAGGTACCTTTTAGTAGTCCAGGTCACATATGTCTTTTTTGCTGTGACACGTTCAATTTTGAATTTTAAAAAATTCCCCAAAAATCGAAAATTAAACTCGAATGTCTGAAATTTTGGCTACCCGAGGAATGTAGGGGAGGAAGGGGAATTCAAACTCGATTTTTAATAAAATTCGTATTTTTATTCGTATCTGAGCATCTGAGCCAGCCTTTTCAATTGGTTTCCTCCTCGTTAGATTATCTCAATGGCTTCTTTGTAATGACTGTTCACTTTCTCAGTACAAAACTTCTCCCCCCCCCCCTCATAAACTTGTAAACTATCGAAAATCATGAAATTTAATCATCTCACTCGTAAAATTAATAAACACAACAGCCAATCAAATTGATATACAGCTGTACAAAATCATGATCCGCAGAATTAACTCGAAATCCTCTCAATATCACTTCACGACACCACAAGACAAGACAAGAACAAGGATTTAAGACGAAATCGTGATCTAGCATCCGTTACGAGTAATATATTAACATATCATTTAGAAATTCCAAGCACCGAAGGTGTTTACTCGCAGATAAGTACCTAAGTACTCCACAGAGTACTCGAGTTTCTCAGCATCTTATCTCCTTTTTGAGGAAAATAACGGTAGGTAGCTGGGTACATGGCACTGCACAGTGCATACAATGGCAATGTCGGCTTAATCTTCTTGCCGGCTTTAAACGTTTTAACGAACGAATTAACGCGTTAAATTAAGTTTAATTTTAAACGACCAATTAACCGTGGTACTCGGTTACATAACAAAAGGTTATAATTAATGAAACACGATGTATCTTTGAGAAGAGGCGTTCGCAGCAGCCAACGAGTCTCTCTTCTATCTTTCTAATATACTCGAAAATTCTCTCCGTGTATATTTAAGCCCTATACGTACAATCGTTTATAGACCATCTTAATGTACAAAGTACTTATACGCAGTGTGTTATCCACAATTATAATGCAACTGTCACGTATAAAATGTATTTTACGTTAATAAACGTGGTGTAATAACGTCAGCGGTGTAAGGAAAGTAGGTACACTAGACAGATACCGTGGTTACGTGAAGGAATCGAGACCACGAAATTTTCTTCGACTAGTTAATGAAGTTTTTAAACCACTGTCCGAGTTTGGCCGGGCAGGGGGACCCCGAAATTGAGGAGAGTTTAAATATACTCGAGGGAAAGACGATTTATTTTCGTGCGGTGTATTTTTTTTACCATGAGCAAAACACCACGCAGTAATGGTTTTTTTTTTTCAGTCCAAATATTTTTGTGATTTTTATATAATTCAAATTTTCTCATTTTTTTCTAACCCTGAAATATTTTTCCAACATTTTTTCAGCTCTGAAATTCTTCCTGAGAAATTTATCCGAACTTAAAATGTTTTAATTCTAAACTTTTTAAAACTTTTTTCTTAATTTTTTCGATGTTTTTCAACTTTTAAATTTTATCCTGACATTTTTTCAAACTCATCAAAAATTTTTCTAACTTCAAATTTTTTTAAAAATCGACTCCATTTTTTCAATAATGATATATTTTTTCTGAATGTTTTACCTCAAAAAAAATTTTTTTGAAATTTTTTCCTGTTTAATTACGTAATTCAGGCATCATAGCGAAATTTAGAAGAAAAAAAGTGACTTTAAGTGACTTTTTTGGAGCAAAAAATGAGCAAAAAATGAACAAAAAGCAACCAAAAGTAACCAAAAATTCGATTTTTTCGAGGGGAATTTTTTTACAGTTAAAAGAGGGCCGAGAATTCCAGAAAAAATTAGGGGAGGGGTCAAAATTCAATGAAAAAATTGGACAATCTAAAAATCTAATTTCTTTAATGGCACTTTAGGAGGCAGATATACATAATTAATTTAATTATACAGATTTGAGCAAAGAAAAATTGAAAAATGACGAGATTTTTGGAACAAACAATTAATATAATATGACCTATACCTACTCTCTAAATCTAAATCAGTCAATTTTCGTAAAATTGTGCCTTTTTGAATCAGTGAAATGAATTTATTTGAAAATCTGTGATATTTCAATTGTTTGATTGATTTATTTTAGTCAAAATGATTGATTTATTCTGTCAAATGAGAAATTGATTAAAAAATCAATTACTTTGGAATTTTTCAAATTTAGAAACAGAATTATTAAAATACTGCCCGAGCGAAGCGAGGGCAATTTTTTTTTGAAAAATCAATATCAACTTTCAATATTTTTTCTAGAAGAATTTTGAAAAATAACAATTTTTACGTAAAAATTTGAATTTTTGCTTGAAAATGCGAAAAAAGGTGACTTTGAGAGGAAAAAAGTGACTTTTAGTGACCTTTGGATGAAAAAAGTGACAAACACCCTAAAAAAGTGACCTGCCAAGATGCCTGCGTAACTCTAAAATTTCTCCAATTTTAAATTGTTTTGCCATTTTTTTCAACTTTTTGAAATTTTTTCGAAATGTTCTCTAACCTTGAAAATTTTTCCTAACCTTTTTTCAACTCTAAAATTTTTCTTCGAATTTTTTCCCAGTTTTAAAATTTTTTCAAAATGTTTTCCAACCTTGAAATATTTTTCCAACATTTTTTCCAACTCTGGAATTCTAAATTTTCCACCACTTTTCCATCTCTATACAATTCTTTTTCAAAATGTTTCTTAATTTCAACCTTGAAGTTTTATCCTAACATTTTTTCAAATTCAAAAATTTTTTTTCGAAAACTTTTCCAACTTCAAAAATTTTTTCTTGAAATTTACTTATTCCATTTTTTCAGCAATAATACGTTTTTTCTGAATTTTTTCTTCCTCTGAAATGTTTCACTTTTAAATGTTTTCTTCATTTTTTTTCAACTCTATAAAACTTTTTTCAACTTTTTCCAATTTTTTTCGAAATGTTTTCCAACCGTGAAATTTTTCCCAACCTTTTTTTTTCAAACTCAAAATACCTTTCTCGAAAATTTTTCCAACTTCAAACGTTTTTTTCTTAAAATTTACTACATTTCTGAACAATAATACATTTTTTCTTCAAAAAATTTTTCCCAGTTCTACAATTTTGCAACTCTAAAATTTCTTCAATTTTACTTTTTTCCCAACTTTTGCTTCAACTTTAAAATTTTTTCAATTCTAAATTTTTCCAAAATGTTTTCCAACCTTGAACTTTTTTTCAATTGAAAAACTTTTCCTTGAATTTTTTCTTAGTTCTAAAATTTTCTCAATTGTACATTTTCTCCATTTTTTTCAACTCGTATCAACTTTTTCAACATTTTTTTTCAAAATGTTTCTCAATCTAGAAATTTTTTCCCTCCAAACTCTGAAATTTTTTTTCAAAATTGAATCAATTTTTTTCAGTTATAAACACTTTTGGGTTTACCCCCCTCCCCCAAGCCTAGGACAAATCCATGCCAAAACGTTACACATTGCTTGATAAAACATTGTGAAGTTCTGTCTCTATTACCTCATCTTCATCTCTATTTCAAGTAAAATTGAATAATTCACGATCTAAGAGTTTTATCCAAAAAGGGGAAAGTGCATTAATTTTTTTCTCCATTTTTTTGAATCTTGAGATATTCTTCCCTGCATTTTTTCGTACTCTGAATTTTTTTTTTCGAAATTTTCAACCACACATGAGCGATGACTTCACGTCTCACGAGTACGCTATTTAAAAAATGTTATAAGAAACATTTTCTAGCCAGAAAAAATTTTGAGGAAAATTCTAGATTTAGATTTGAGAAAAAAATTCAGAGTATGAACAAATTTTGGAAAAAATGTTTAGGGTTCAAAAAAATTACGAAAATTTAAACGTTAGATATGAGAAAAATTTTTTAGCCAGAAAAAATTTTGAGAAAAATTCTAAATTTAGATTTGAGAAAAATTTCAGTGTATGAAAAAAAATTTTAGGGTTCAATAAAATTGCGAAAATTTAAACGTTAGGTATAAGAAAAAATTTTTAGCCAGAAAAAATTTTGAGGAAAATTCTAGATTTAGATTAGAGAAAAAATTTTAGAGTATGAAAAAACGTTGGAAAAAATTTTTAGGGCTCAAAAAATTTCGAAAATTTGAACGTTCTAGATATAAAAATGGTGAAAAAATTTGAACTCGAAAAAAAAAACATTGCTGCATAGTGTTTTGCATATTGTAAAAAAAATGCACCACACGAAAAAAAATCTTCCTTCTCGCGAGTGATATTTAGACTCGCGTAAAATACGATCGCATCAGCCTAATGATACCATTTAATTGCATAATTCTGCTTTATTTTTAAGCACCACGAGGTAACTTTCACTGCACCTAAACTCAGTCATTGCGTTGTAATACAGTCAACTTCAATTACCAGTCCAACAAAATGTCAAGTTCAATGTTGAACACGACGATAGATCGTCGAACTTGATGAATTCTAGTGATAAATGTGTATAGTTCAGTATCCGGTATTTGAGAATACGATATGCTCATGTACGAACGACCGTGACGAAGTGGTTTATTGATAGTTTTGTTTTCATCGTTATTTATAAGTTCAAAATTACTAAACCTGCATTGATATCGGATTTCGTGATGGTTTTTTTTGGGAAAACTTCGTAGGTATCAAAATCCGATAACAGATAACAACGAAATCTTATTAAAACCACATTAAAACCCAAATAACCAGTTCATAATAAACGATTAAAAAAGTACTTAAGAAGTAATCTAAAATCTGAGATCATCTCATTTGAGAAAATTAGTCGAACCGGAACTAATTTAGTTGGACTGTGCGTAGATTCGGATCAAAAGAAACGAACATGTACAGAAACCCCAAATTATTCATATAGGCCAAAGTTCGTATCACGACTTTTGACTCATTTCAACACTCTTATAAACATTAGAATAACTAATAATAAGGAATCAGTTAGTTATTTAGATGAAGTTTTTAAAAACTATTGCCTACATCAATCGTAATTATTTCACTAGCCATTAAGAATATTTTTTTTAAAAAACCAAACCATATCATATTTTTTAGGCTTCTTTTAATAAAGGTTCGATATAGTAAAAAATTATAGTAAGACAACCAAAAAAATGGTATTGGAAAAGTAATCTCCAAAAAAATCGTTGTTTTTATTTATTTTCGAAGGACGAAAAGGCAGGGAAAAAATAAGGAAGGGAGAAAGCTAGAATAAATCCAATCAATTTTTCTGGACTAAAAAGCTCATATTGATATCAATCATTTTATTAATTTTTAGACACGATTTATACATGATTTTGTGAATTCGAGAAGTACTCAGTTTTGAGATTCATATTTAGAAGAAAACTGAAATTTTTTTTTCAAACATTTATTTATAACCATCACTTGAATTCATTTTTGGATAATTTATAAAAATCGACACTCGGAAAGGTCACAATCCTCAAAAATGAAGTAAAATTAACACAAAAATCATTTAAAATGACATAAAAGTCTGAAACTATGAATTTGAAACTAATCCGGTATAATTTTTTAAACCGGTTCAGTGGTTTCCAACTGAAAGCCAAATGAAAATTTAACTTTGAAACCAGTTCAGTGATTTCAAATCTGTTGCAAAACAGAAACAAAAATTTGAAATCGATTTTGAATGGAAATATATTTTACCAGTCTTTAATAAATTATTATATTATAAACCGGTTCAGTGGTTCTCAACCAGTGGTTAATACAGAATATGATTTAAAACCAGTTTAGTGGTTTCCAATCTGCTACAAAATGAAAAAGAAAATGTAAGATTAATTTTAAATGAAAGCATCCCTGCAAGTCTGTGATCAACTATCATTTTTAAAACCGGTTCAGTGATTCTCAACTAATAGCTAATTGAAAATATGAATTTGAAACCAGTTCCGTGAAATCTAATCAGCAGAAAAACATAAATGAAAATGCTATAATAAAAATTCAAACGAAAATATAACATCGAAGGTCAAAAAATTCATAATTTTCCTATTTCTTAACCGGTTTAGTGGTTCTCAACTATTAGGCAAAAAAAAATATTTTAATCCAGTTTTACTGGTTTTTCAATCCAGTTCCAACACAAAAATGAAAATATTTCAATAAAGTTTCTAAAAATTTATAATTTTTCCAACCAGTTTGGTGGTTCTCAAATCTCAATTAAAAATTTTAAAAACTAAAAATGAGAAAAAGCTGCGGCTAAAAAAATTGACGAGTATTATCTTGAAATGACTTCTGAAATCATGAAAATTGGGGTTTGTTCAAAACTGATGAACCTTAACAACCGGTTCTATTGGATTTGAGGACTTTTTCATTACGAAAAACAGGTTCAATTAATTTGAGTATTAATGGCAACTTGGATCAAACCGGTTTCTAAAATACAAGAAACAAGAATAAAACATGTTCCATTTCTGACAATTTCCAATTGATTTACTTTTTTGGTGTCTCAATTTATCAGAGTGTTTTACCTGACCCTGTTTTACGGATTTACCGTTGCTGGTGAACGGTTTTTTTTTCAAAGTAAACTTGAATTTTACACAATAAACTTTCAAGGTCTGAATTTTTTTCCTGTAACCTCAATTTTTCAAGACCAATTTTTTTTTCTCAAAATATTTCTCAAACTTCAATTTTTTTCAACGTCAATTTTTCAAGACTAAAAAGTTGAAGTTTGAAAAATTGAGAAAAAAATTAGTCTTAAAAAATTGATGTTGAAAAAATGTGAGGAAATTTTGAAAAAAAAATTATAGATTTGAAAAATTGACATTAAAAAAAAATTTTTTTGAGAAATTTTGGAAAAAATTGTAGTCTTGAAAAATTAATGTTGAAAAAAATTTGAAGTTTGAGAAATTTTGAGAAAAAAAATTATAGAATTGAAAAATTGATGCTGAAAAAATTTGAAGGTTGGGAAATTTTGAGAAAAAATTGAAGAGCTGTTTTCCAAAGTGGCCTAAGTCAAAATAATAGAAATTTTTTTCAGAAAACGAAAAATACGTTTGTACTGTATGCCTTTGAAGCATTTTTTCTGCTACCAAAGTAAATTAATGTATTGTACAGTGGTTTACCAAAAATGTGGCGAAAGTCTCGATCTCCAAAAATTTGATCTTTAAGAGCTATGACCCTTCAAAATTGACTAAGTAATTTTTTTCAAAAATTGACTTAAGCCACTTTGGAAAGCAGGTCTTCAATTGTACTCTTGAAAAATTAATGTTGAAAAAAAATTGAAGTTTGAGAAATTTTGAGAAAAAAATTATAGAATTGAAAAACTGATGCTAAAAGAATTTGATTTTTGAGAAAAAATTCAGTCTTGAAAAATTAACGTTGAAAAAAATTGATGTTTGAGAAATTTTGAGAAAAAATTTAGTCTTGAAAAATTAACGTTAAAAAATTGACGTTTGAGAAGTTTTGAAAAAAAATTAGAGAATTGAAAAATTGATATTAAAAAAATTTGAAGGTTGAGAAATTTTGAGAAAAAAATCTTAGACTTGAAAAAATGAGGAAGTTTGAGAAATTTTGAGAATAAAATTTTAGTCTTGAAAAACTGACGTTAAAAAATTTGAAGTTTGACAAATTTTGAGAAAAAATTTTAGACTTGAAAAATTGAGGCTACAGGAAAAAAATTCAGACCTTGAAAATTCATTATGCAAAAAAAAACATACTTTGAAAAAAAAAAAACGCTCACCGCCTACGGTAAATCGGTAAAACAGGGGCAGGTGGATGTTTAGCAGCCAGCTGGGAATCATTGAACCAGTTTCATAATCGTATGAAGTATTTAAGGTTTCAATTTTGTGAGTCTTTAAAAAATTAATAAAAATTGAATGTTTTTTGGGTGGGGGAGGGAGGGGTAAAAATGATCTTCAAATTAATATTTTAAAACAGTTTGCAAATTATATGAATTAGGAAGCGCATTTTTTTCTCTTTTTCTTAATTATGGACAAAAATAATTACGAACAGTTTAATAATTTTATCAAAAATTTAATTATTTTTGAGAATTATGTTCATCAATTTTGATGAATCTTTTCCTCTACCAAGCAATGACGTTTCGAAATCGGCTAAAAAATCAACAATTTCTTTGCATATCGTTCCACACGAAGAAGAGATCTTTTGATTGAGTGAAGTAAAAATGCTCAGTTCAATTTTTAAGTTTTAATTGCTGACTAGATACTAATGATTTCGAATCTTTCGAAGACAAAACAAAATGCTCGAGTTAGCGTCGATCTAATCAACGTTAAGTTTCTCGAAATCGTTGCCCCTCTCTCCATCCCTTCCTCATCTTCATCTTCGATAGCAAGAAAAAAACTTGGTCGTACAATTTGTACACCTAAGAATACATTACCAACAGTGCGGTCTCGCGGTTAGAATGATATTTAAAAGCTTTGTACTCGCCACGTTATCGTGATATCGTTTATACAAAGCAAAGGAAACGAATAGCGAATTATCATTGTGTAAGAACTTGATATCCTGGTGCAATCACCGAAGCGTGAATTAGGCCTATAACCAAATGCAGCTCAGCACTTGTCTCCGATCGTTTCTGGGCAAATCGGGTACTAAAATATGGAAGAACCTGTTGGACGTTGTAAAAAATGATATACGATTTTTCATATATTTCTTTACGATGTAGGCAATATTTTTTCGAATTTTTTTTATAACTCGCTCGAAAGAAGGTTCTGATTTACAATACACTTGTTTTAGAATATGGAATTATTGCTGAGAGCGAACGAGTTTCACAATTCGTGAATATTATCCAACATTCGTAATCCTTTTGGAAAATAATCAACGGTAAAATGCCATAAATTATACGAAGCAACACGTAACTCGCTGCATTCAACACTAAAGCTTAATTTGCTCTTTAACAAATTACCAGCACGTGAGAGGCCCAAAGAACCTGTCGTTGGCTGGTGTGAAGATTTACTCGTACATGTGCACCCTGTGCTGCATTGTGCGCTTCGAGATGAAAAAAAAATTCGGCTCTTGAAAGCGTTTATTTCGATTAATTTATAAAAATAGCTAGCGTCACGCAGCGGCGGCTCTTTTTTCAATTTGTTCATAGAGTAAATCTTTTGTTTGCCTGTCTGCTGCGGAGCTAGACGGTGGGTGTTGGAAAAATTCAAATCGTACGCGAGTCGTGATTTTAAATGAATACGCGTGAATGATGCGGAGACTTGGGATTGTTTGATCTAAAAGTTTATTTTGTTCATTTGTACCGGTTATTTATTACGATGGTCGCGATCGTGCCACATTGTTTTCTTATTTTGATTTGTTTGCATTCGTATTCCTATATTTTATGTCGTCGTGAAGGTTTGATAAACTAAGGTTGGTTGGGATTTGAGAACGATGATTGGTATTTGTTAGGAATGAATGATTATTGGATTTGGGTGAAATTTTGAAGTAGATTTGGAGAGTAGGTTAAAACCCATTGAATTGAAAATTTCTTATTTCGAAATCGTTTTCTGAAGAAATAACGAATTACAGGGACCAAACACAGATTCTGGAAAAAAAGGGGATTTTAGTGAATTTTTTGAGGCAAAAAGTGACCTATTTTTTGAAAAAAGTGACAAAGGGTATAGCCGGATAAGGGGTGTTTTTGGCCCCAGGCCCGATTTTCAATCTAATGCCCCCAGATTGTGTACCTTGATGAAAAAAATTCTGGAAACAATTTTGGCATCCCAACCCCCTCTCTTTCGGAGCTATGTCCATTTTATTGCGTTATTTTCAAGAATTTTTAATTCCAACAGAAGTGAATGAAATTTTCTGTTATTTGGGACAAAGTTACATCTAGTAGAGGTCTATTTACGATAATTTTTTCATCAATTTTGGTGCGCTCCTTCATGAGGTTTTGGCCATTTTAAATTTTCAACTGTAAAAAAGACCTTAACAGCGAAGTTCGACTAATTTTTGAAAACATCCTAAAAACGTGTTTTTTGATGTAGATTTACGTCACGTCTTCAGTTTTGGCGATTGAGGTGGCGCAAGGGCCGAAAATTGCAAGAAACCGTAAAAAATGTAGTAATTTTGGCAGATTTTTGAAATTTTGAGCATTTTATACGGAAATAAATGACCAAATGAAGAAACCAACGTCGGATTCGTGTTAAACAGGTCAAAATACCCCGATAAACACACTTTTCGCGATCATTTTACTTTAAATCTCGAAATTTAGTTTTATTGTTGCGAAAACTCAGTGAAAAAATTGAATTTCGAGATTTAAAGTAAAATGATCGCGAAAGCTCCGAAAGGGAGGTGGTTGGGGGGCCAAAATTTTTTCCAGAATTTTTTTTCATCAAGGTACACAATCTGGGGGCATTAGATTGAAAATCGGGCCTGGGGCCAAAAACACCCCTTATCCGGCCATACCCTTTTTCAATTTTTTTCTCATAAATAAATACACCTCCCCCTCCTATTTTTTTCATAACTCAAACCGTATTTTTTCTGCGATAATGCTGAAAAAACATCTTTTCTGAAAATTTTTTTGTTAGTAAATCGACAAGGCTGGTGAACTAATAAATAGGGAAAAAAGATTTGATAGGACTTTTTTTTTTAGAAAATTAGTATTTTTTTAATTTTATGCAAGAGCGGTAGGCCGTTTGAATGAAAAAAGTGACTTCAGAATGAAAAAAGTGGCCAATAGTGACCTTTTGGCAAAAAAAGTGACCTTGAAAATAGGAGACAAGCCACTAAAAAAGGTGACTCTGTTTAATGCCTGGAATTATAAAGAACTCTTCTCTCATATCGAATCAGTGAAAAGTCACTGAAAAAAAGTCAGAATTGCAATACAAGGGAAATCGGCGAAATTTTTATATTTTCGGCGGATTTTCGCTGATTTTTCAACGAATTTCATATATTTTACCGACTTTTTTGCGAATTTTCACTGATTTTACAGAAATTTTTTTACTGTATGGTTTCAGTAAAATTTTTTTGCTTATTTATTACTGTGCTGTTTTTCACTGATTTATAAAGGAGAGAGTCAAGTATAATTTTTTCTTTTTCAAGCCATAACTCTTCTCCATTGCCAGATGAAAAATAAAATTACAGAACGTGAAATGTACAGTTTTTAATTCTCTACAATTTTTATTTCACACTTTTTTTTTGATATGTCCAATTTTTTGAAACCGGTGCAAGATGAACCACATTTTTCCAAGTTTCTTACACGGGAGGTAGCCCAACTCGAAGTAAAATTTTTAGCCCAAACAAAAAAAAATCGAAAGTACGTCGTGATAGGATCCCACATCTAAAATTTCAGGTTCTGAAGTTCATTTCCCGAATTTTGGCTAATTTCAAAATTACCTCGCGCCCTAAAAAACATAAAAATTTGATCTAATGAACGAAAAAATCTAAAATTTGGTATATACCCTATTTTTGACCAGCCGAATAGATTGGAAGCGGTTTCGAGACGTTTCGGAGCCACCAGAAAATTTTGGAATTTTCCAGTGCTGGAGAAAATCCCATAAAAATGGTCCATATGTGCTTCAGCACCTATAATCGCGGACTGCCCATATTAGTGACCTATTTGATCGATTAAAGCACAATTTTCCGAAATTCGTAACTTTGAGTTCAAATTCATATTTTTTGGCAGCAAATTTTTCTGGAAAGTGCAAGAAAATTCCAAAATTTTCTGGTGACTTCGATACGTCTCGAAACAGTTTCCAATAAATTCGGAAGGTCAAAAATAGGGTATTTACCAACTTTCAGCTTTTTGCCTCAATGCGTGCGCAGTTGGTGTATTTTTTAATTTTTTCCAGAAAAATTTGCTGCCCAAAAATGTGAATTTGAACTCAAGTTGCGAATTTTGGAAAATTGCGCTTTGCTTTAATCGATCAAAT
Source organism: Pseudococcus viburni (assembly GCA_033439095.1). Lineage (NCBI taxonomy): Eukaryota > Metazoa > Arthropoda > Insecta > Hemiptera > Pseudococcidae > Pseudococcus > Pseudococcus viburni. The sequence continues at coordinate 97,875 of JAVBJF010000578.1, read as the reverse complement.
AGATCGCCAATATGGATAATCTGCGATTATAGGTGCTGAAGTTCATATGGACCATTTTTATGGGCTTTTCTCGAGCGCTGGAAAATTTCAAAATTTTCTAGTGGCTCCGAAAAGTCTCGAAACCGCTTCCAATCGATTCGGCAGGTCGAAAATAGGGTACCTATACTAAATTTCAGTTTATTTTGTTGATTAGATCAAATTTTCATATTTTAAGCAAGGTGTAAGGTAATTTTGAAATTTCAAAAATTCGCCAAAATTCGAGAAATGAACCTCAGCGCCTGAAATTTTGGATATGGGGACCTATTATGAATATTATGATGTACTTTCGATTTGTTTTTTGTTTGGACTCAAAATTTTACTTTTGAGTTGGGAAACCTTCCTTGTTGGGTGTTTTTTTTTTCAAGTCTATAACCACTTAACCAGCTACCAAAAAGTGGAGATATTAAAAAAGGTGTGAAATAAAAGTTGTGGGGAATTAAAAACTGAAAATTTACGTTCTGTAATTTTTTTTCTTCTAGCAATGGAGAAGAGTTATGGTTTGGAAAAGAGAAAATTATACTCGAGTTCTTTGTACAATAACTTTGTTCCATTGCAAAATGGTAAAAAAAGTTATGGAACAAAAAATTATTGTTTTTAATTCTCTACAACTTTGGTTTCAAACTTTTTTTCATATCTCCACTTTTTCGGATATTATTGGCAACTGGTTCGAAACTGCTGAACCGGTTTCAAAAAAACATACCACATTAAAATCGCGTCAGTATGTAGACTCTATTTCAATAAAAAATTCAGACTCCTATTTTTGGAGTCAAACCGGTTACTCAATTTGTGGGCACCCTATTGGTTTGATTATCGAACTTCATTTTGAGAAAACGCTTGCAAAAAAAATGGAAATAGCATGTGTCATATCGATTTCTACCGTTTCGAGGGTGCTGAACTTGCTTATCAACTTACATTCTCAATCCGCCTGACTTCCAAATCACTAAAAAAAGTTGAAAAATCTATGTTTTTTTTAAAAATGGGGGCTAGGGGGGCACTAAAGGGTCGAATGTCGAATCGAATACTAAAAATAAGAAAATATTCGAACTCAGCACCCTCAAAAACCCAACAAACGACACGTAACACGTTATTTTTCATTTTTTTGAATTTTGACGTAATCGGGGGGCTAATGGGGGGGGGGGGGTCAGAGGGATCAGTTGAAAAAACTGAGCACATATTCGAACTCAGCGCCTTTGAATCAGTAGAAATCGATGTACTACTTTACTTTTTCCATTTTTTTGAATTTCGACCAAAATTTAGGACCCCTGTGCCCCCTAGGGGTGTTGAGATCCCAGCTTGAACAGTAATTAGTTGAAAAATACATAAAAAGTTCTTCTCATAATAATTTTTTCAGATTTTTAAATGGGGTCCCTCATCTTTTGTACTTATCATGAAAGTTGAGCTTTCATCACAAAAGTTCAAATTCGAATTTCGAATCTCCTTTCAATTCTCTACAAAACCGTGTAAACAAATTCATCTTGGGCCTAGCCGATCTCGAGATTTAAGCCTTCAATATTTAGCCATTTCGCAAAAAACCCCAATCATACGAAAATTACAAGGGCCACACTCCTCCCCTCTGAAGGATTAGGATCGAGATGACAGTGATTCCTGCATTAGACCATCGAGGGAAACCTGTAAAAAAAATTTGAGCCAAATCGGAAGACCCAAGGTCAAAACCTGGTCGCGAGTTGACATGGAATGAGCCTAAATTACCATTTAAAATTTCTATTAAAACTCAAATTTTTGTTATGTTAACATTAGAAAAGCACCAAACCGGTTTCAAATTTTTACTTTCATTGTGCCACCGTTTGGGAACCACTGAATCAGTTGGAAAAATACTTTTTTGTTGGAATCATTTTAATTTTAATTCAATCTGAGCCTCCCTCACTCCCTCTCTTCCATACAAAATTTACTATCAAAATTTTTTAATGACTTTTTTGGATACAGAAAATACCACGATGATTTCACAGAAAATTGAAAAAAAAAACATCAATCATGAAAAATACAAATAACACCAAAGCTTATTTTCAAAAAAGGCAAAAATACACCTAAATGGACTACACGTGTCCCCATTACGAGCAAAATTGACAAATCGATCACACTGAAACAATTTTATCGTTTGAAAATTCAAATAAGTATGCACCAGCTCACACAACAACGTCACTCAATTTATACAGTATCATAAAATTTGATCCAATATTCTAAATTTGGATCGATCGTGCTCATTAGGAAAATGAAGGTATTGCATAACACGAATACTTATTGCGTTTGTTAGACAGCACTTCAACTGTACATTTTATCCATTCGATTCGAAACGATTGGAAAAAAACCTCGTCAAGTTGGGAGTATTCAGAATCGAAATCAAAATCAATAATGATTTGGCAGAAAAATCGAACAAAGCGTCGATTACGAAAGGTGACGACGACACCATATGTTTGCGTCTTATTTTTTATCAACTGAATAAATAAACAAAATCATCACAAGTATCAATTTTACTCTTCAATTCTACGAAATCGATTTACCCATTTACGAATACTACGAATTTCGAAATATCTACCTGTGTAGACTATGCACATGTAATATTGATTCAATTACATGGACTACACGACAATCAAGCATATTGATAATTTAATATTACACGGTGATTACCTAAACTCTGATCCTTTATCACTTCATTAATATAAATTTTATTGCATCAATTTCAACGCATTTTTGATTGTAACAAAGCATACGTGACTTTACCTTCGTAGTTCTTCTAATCAGTTTCACTAAACCTGAGAAATTCAACAAACACACCAAATGAAATTCCAACTCAATAATCCACTTACACATAAAATATCCCAGGCACTCGTAATCTCTTCCATTTAAAAACATACCCAAGTACAATCGCCCATTGCACCAAATCCATCAATAGTATTCGAAAACCTTGACTACTTTAAAAAGTCAAGTTCACTAGGAATAAATTAAGAAAAGAACCTCCCAAAGCAAACATTACTTCATCACGTCGTCATTTTTATCAAGACATGGGACATGGGACAGGCTGCGCCGGATCCGAGCCAAGAAACATATCAAACGAACCGTTACGGTAATTTATTTTTAGGAAAAAATAATTGAACGTCGATCTGGCCCGGTTGGTGCACTTTTGAGGGATGAAAGATTTTCAAGTCCGAACGTTCTACCAAATTTACTTCGGGGAAGTACTCGTAGAGGAGACTGAAAACAGCAGGCAAGGTGCAGGGTGGCTCTAGACGTGGAGCTCATGTCTGTCATTTATTCGGTCAATAATATCGTCATAAGTCATAACCATTTTTTTCGGCAGGGTTTAACTTATTGCGAGCGACGCCCGCCCAATTGCATGGGGAATTATGCGTTAAATTAATTTCGACTTGGTGATCTCTCGGCGTTCCTCTAAATTTAGATTCGTATGTGGTTTGATCGACAATATACAAGAACAAGGTGTCCAAAAAATTATGGGAACGAGGAGCATATTCAGGAAAAAAAATTGGAAATTGAGTCGACCTTAGAGTAATTTAAAGGATGTTGATTAGGAAATAATTTAGGACCTCAGAAGCATTTTGTTTTCAAGAAAAGTTCAAATTTCAGGTTAAACTTCGTTAAAAATTGTAAAATATCATCACATTTGTATAAGAAATCGTGAAAATTGATCAAAAATTTAATAAATCGTAAAAATAATGGTAAAATTTTCATAGAAATTTTTGGAAAAAAAAATCAATAAAATAAAATACTTCTATTTTTAAAGTCCCATTAAAAATGCAAATGATACTTTCTAATTCGAAATATTTGAAAATTTTCTGCCCGAAATTTAGCAAAAATTACCCAATTTTTGCAAATACCAATAAAAAGTTAATAAAAAGTAGAATTGCAGTAAACGCACAGAAATAAAAATGATGATCTTTTTCTACTTATTTCAAGAACCAGATAACCGAAAAATGTCCAGTAAAATCAGTTAAAAAATCATCGAAAAAATTATTAAATTTCTGAAAAAAATCAACTTTACCAGAATAGGCAATTTAAAAACATTGTACAACGGTTGAGGAAATTGATTTGCAAAATTTCAAACACTCTGGCCAATAAAATGATTAAATTAAAATGAAGTGTTTTTTTTAAATTTCCAAAATTTCCAAAATTTAGAAAAATTGTAGAACAATGTTAATTTATATTTTATCTGGAAAAATTTCCAAACTGAATTTTCAAAAATTTCCCATTTTTTCAATACTTAAAATCATAATTTTCACGTTTTTTTTTCTTTAAATTCATGAAAAGTCAGCGACTTTAAATTATTCACTTTTTAGGACCTTATAATTCGATTTTTTTTTCAAGTGAGCATTCTTTGTGGTTATTCTACAATTATGAATCATTTTTTAAATTGAAGTATGCGAATAAATTAATTTTTCGATTCAGACACTTACAGGCATCGAAAACTAAAATAAAAAAATTATGTTAATTTTTTTCAAACATTTTCATTTTTGTCTTGAAAAAATTTGATTTGTTTACATTTTTACATTGATGAGAAGTAAATTACTATTTTTCTGAAAAAATTCGTTGAAAATCTCATTTAGAAAATTTTCCCAAATTCCAAAATGAGTATTAATTCAACCTCGAATTTCAAAATATAAATTGCCCCCATAATTTCTAGAACCAATTTATACTCTCTGGCATTCGGAAGTAACACAATTTTTACGCTACTTCAAAAATTCTTGATATTATTTCAAAAAAACGGGGGAAAAAAATGGAATCAGACCAATTTTGACACTATTTCAAATAACTTTTACTACCTCTCGAACAATTCTGATGTGATCTTTAACGATTTTGACCTCGATGTATGCAATTTTCACGCTATTCTAGAGTTCAGTGATCTATTGGCAACTTTTACGGTACTTTGAACTAATTTTACAACCATAATTTCACCTAGTATAAAAAATAGAGTTGGTGGTTCAGTGGTTCTTAAACACTTCGTAATGAATTTCCATCGAAAAACTTCTTAGAAAAAAAGTCGGTTGATACAAAAGTTGCAAGTGACCATGATAACAGAGACGAATTGAAGTAAAATTTGAGAGGGGGGAGGCAAAAAATCGGTATTTTGGTTCAGATCGTTTATTTTCTCAAAATTGAGTCAAAATACAATTTTCCCCATTTTTTCCAATTTCTTCTCAAAAAACACCAATTTTGAAAAATTTTCAACTCGAATTTGAACCTAATTTCTCAATTAGAACCGTCACTTCAAGGGTACGCTACCCCTCCCCCTCCCATCGGTTGTGTCTGCTAGAATTATTCAATTGCCAATAAAATTTCGGAACCGGTTTAGTGGTTCTCAAAAAAAACTTGAGAAAACCTAGCAAATTAATTTCGATTTTCTCAAATCGAAGATCTTCTTCAGCACATGATGTGAATAGAATAAAAGATCCATCACTAAAATTACACGGAAAAAGTATCAGACACGAACATGAAAAATGGTGCAAACAACTGAATTTTTCCTTTTTAACTCATGCGAGCCTTCAATTACCTCTGCAACTTAATTTTTTTTTTTTCAATCAAGTTCATATCATTTTTAAAATTTTTCAACTCTGATGAAATTTTTCTCCAACCTTGAACTTTCTTACATAAAATTTTTCCTCAGGTCTACAATTTTTCAACACTGGCATTTTTTTTCAAAGATACCTACACATTTTTCAATTTTAAAAATTTTTCCTCAGTAAGTATATTTTTTAAAACTAAAATTTCTCATCTATTTTTCTTTTCAATTTTGAGATTTTTTCTCAAAATTTCAAATTTTTTAATTTCAATAAAATTTTTTTCGACTCCAAAATTTTTTTTAGCTTAACAATTTTTACACTTACTAAAATTTTTTCTCACTTAAAATTTTTTAACAGTTTGAATTCTCTTACAATTTTTTTATCCTAAAAATTTTAGAGTTGGAAAATATTTTGAGAAAAAAATTTAGAGCCAAAAAAATACAAAATATCAAAGTTTAAAAAAATTCTAATCGAAATTTTAGAGTTGAGAAAAATGTTTTATTAGAATTGAGATTGAAATTTGAAAAAAATTTACAAAAGGGTGTGATTTTTTCTTCATTTTTGTTTTGAAAAAAAAATTGAGATAAAATTTTGAGGAAGAAATTGTAGAGTTGAGAAAAAATGTCACTGTAGCTGAAAAAATCCTATGAAAATTTTTAGAAATAAATTTCAGAGTTGAGAAAAAATGTCACTGTAGCTGAAAAAATCCTATGAAAATTTTTAGAAATAAATTTCAGAGTTGAGAAAAAATTTCATTGCAGCTGAAAAATATATTGATAAAAAATGTTTAAAGTTGAAAAAAATCCTGGGAAAACAGAAAAACTTTTTAGAGATGAAAAAATTATAAAAATAATTTGAACTTGAAAAAAGTCGAATGCATGGTAACTGAAAACTTGTAGTTATCAACCAGGGAAGATTCAATCGTTCGTATGCATCATTTTTCATTTTTTTCTGCTGCATGTTCCGTGTAAATCAAGTCGTATGTGAAAAAATAATAAAATTTTCTCCAAAATTTTCTTCTATCTGTCCACAATTTAGGAACTACAGAACCGGTTTCAAAAATGAGCTCATTACTGGGTAAAAATTTATCCAATTTCTCACAGAAAAAACACATCATACGAGTTTTCAAACTCCCTACAAACACGAGTGAAATTACATAATTCGAAATTATTAGCATTATAAAAGACTTTCGAGACATCCTACTCATTTATAGACTCGAGACGAGCTTTTTTTTCACAATTTTCATCTTCGTTATTGGAATTTACATTTTTATAGTATTTTCGTCAAGGTTACATCTGCATTATTTTTATGGCCACAGAATACAACCTGTGGATACGTATACGTTGATCGTATTCGTATCCGCAGGTATGGTCGAAAATTTCGATTCTTATCTCACAGGTACGCATTTTCGGCAACATAAATCATCCGCAGCCGCCCAATTAAACTGTCGGCGTTAATTAGAAATTCGCACAGTCGTCCATCGACCAAGGTAAAATCGATTACAAAACGTTCCGTTTATACTCGAACCGATTCGTACAGTATACGACGTACTTATCCTCTCGATTGGAAAACAATTTCGGTTATCGAAAATACACGCACCTAAGCCCAAATTCTACGAGATTCAGGTGCCTATGTGATCTACAAAGGCCCAGCCGAATCATAACTTCTTAATATGTCAGACTAGGTAACAGGTAAGCCGACGAGACTTATATTTCGGGGGACTAGTAAAACAGGTTTATCAAAACAGCTTTGTCATTGGTGCGGAAAAAAATTCACCTTATAAATCGAAATTGGTCTTTTTAATTAATCATCCATCGCGTGGTCGTGGAGCTCGGTCTTCGTAGCACGAATGTAGGTCCCAGTCTGGCACTAGATGCTAAATAATTTTGTCGTAAATGGGATTTCGACGATCAAGTTCAAATTTATTTCAAGTTCAACTTCTTTCCACATTAAATTTATTCGTTTTTTCAGTTCAAATTTTTTTTTCGAAGATGTATCCAATTTTCAGGGTTTTCCATCAGTAATATTTTTTTAATTATTGAAATTTTCCCAAAATCTTTCCAATTTTGATTTTTTCAATTTTTTTATTTCATATTTTCACGCTGATTACGAGAAAAATGGTGAAAAAATTCCATCACCCAACGATTTATCATAATTTGAATTTTTTACTGAAAATTTTTTCACACTTTTTGATAACTTTTGACTTTTAGACTCAATTTTCTGAGCAAAGGAAGAGTTAAATGAGAAAAATAAATGGGACATAAATTATATAACGTAAAATTTCCTTTCAGTAGAGTCCAATTAGTCATTTCTTAGGAGGCTTAGCTTTCGATATATTATAGTTGAAAGTTCAACTTCATTTTTTTATTGAAAATATCTCAAAAAACTAAGTCTCTTAAGAAAAACCCAAATGGACTTCATAGAAAGGAAATTTATGCCCTGCAATTTATGTTCTATTCATTTTTTTAGAACGCTTTTTTTGTTCAGAAAATCTTTTCTAAGGGTCAAAAGTTGTATCAAAAAATGTAAAACAAATTCTTGACAAAAAATTCAAATTATAAAAAATCCTGACGCGATGGAGTAAAACTGAAATCATAATATTCGAACTCAGCACTAAAAAGTAGGCCAGAATCACCAATCAGAGTCAATTCCGCAGGAAAAAATTGTTGATTTTCTCGAAAGTTAAGCCTCCTAAGAAAAAACAATTGGGCTCTACAAAAAGGAAATTTTATGCTCTACAATTTATGTTATATTCATTTTTTTCACTGAACCCATCCACTGCTCAGAAAATCAACTTCAAGTGTTAAAAGTTATCAAAAAATGTAAAAAAATGTTCAACAAAAAATTCAAATTGCGAAAAATCCTTGGGCGATGGAATTTTTTTACTACTTTTTTCGTAATCAGCGTGAAAAATACTACAAAAATCACCCATAAAACTTCAAACAGGATTTCAAAAGCTTAAAAATGTCGACCTGTGTAATTTTCTCAACTTTGCTTTCTTAAAATTTTTTCAACTTCGTATTTTTAAAAATTCATCCAACTCGAAAATAATTTCCAAACAGGGTGTCCACTATATCTCAGAACTCATTTTCCCTGACTTTTCCAGGTTTTCCTGACTAATTTTTCGAAATTTTCCAGACCTTTTAAATATGATATTCGTGAACCAAGGGGGGGGGGGGGGAATTTTTCACGTGATGTACTTAAATTCCGAATCTTGCATAAGAATTATACAAAATACATCGAATTTTTTTTTTTTAAATCACTAGGAACTTTTTACGAAATTTCTAGCTGCTCCTTTTGGGCAAAAAAAAAAGATTCAAATTCAATTCTGAAAATTTTTGAACCCATCCAATCCCCCCTTGCCACAAAAATTAAAAAAAATTTCAAATAAAAAGGAAAAACTAAGTATTCAAACGCAAAATTAAGTTTTGAAAATGAAATAAATTATGCCAGGGTGTCTAGCTGTCTACCAAATCAAACGAATGAAAATTTGGATTTTTCCAGGCTGAAAATACAAAAATTTCTTCCTCCTCCTCCCCCCCCCCCAAAAAAAAAGAGAACACACATACCTCAAATTTATAAATTTACACAATCTCCGAAAATTTTTTAGTTTGTACCAATAAATTTAAAAAGTCAATGAGGAGGTGAAATATAAATCATTTTATGGAAAATAAAAATCGTGTTGAGCCCGAGCGAAGCAAGGGTGAAAATTTTTGCGAAAAAAGATCATCAAAAAATAAAAATTTACCACTTTTTCCTCATTCATGTTTTCCAAAACATGATCAATAAATTCGAATTCTATTCTATTCCATTCCTTTCCCTTTTTTTCAATATTTTCTCATCACAGCTCATCAAAAAGTTTCTAAAAAAACTCAAGATTTTAATTTTTGAACAAATTCTGTAGAAAGAAAGAGTGATGGACAAATACATGCATTTTAAATATCAAATTTATTGTATATTATGATCAACAAAAAATTATGAATAAAAAAATCAGATATAAGATGCAATAATTTGGCCCGAGTGGAGCGAGGGCAATTTTTTTTGAAAAATTTAGAATAAAATGAGCAAAGAAACACTTTTCTAAATGATTTATCCATTTTTTTGATTTTTGAAGAATTCCAGAGAAAATTCCAAAATTCCCTGACTTTTCCCGGTTTTCCAGAGAATGGATACCCTGTCAATAATTTAAAAATTTTTCTTAAATTTTTTCTAATTCTAAAATATTTTTAATTAAAAATTTCCTACAATTTTTCCACCTTTGTATTTTTTATAAAAATTTCAACTCCAAGTTTTTCAAAATTTCTTCCAACTCAATCAGTAAATAGAAGAAATTTTTAAAATAAATAAAAATCAGAAATCAAAAAAATTTTAAAAAATCGAAGTTGGAAAAATTTCAAGATAAATCTACAAAATTTTACACTTCTGGAAAATTTTTAAAATTGGAACATCTTCGAAAAAAATTCAGAATCAAAGAAAATGAATAAAAGTCGAAAAAATTAGGACTTTGATCCTCGAAATCTCATTTACTGCAAAATTATTTAGGAGCTAGTCTGGTACCCATCTCGTACATGGTCAAGATCGAGGTTACACAATTCGAGGTAATCATTTTTCAAAAACGTACCGGCAAGTGAGCAGTAAAAGCGCGGGAAAATTTCACTATAGCGGAAATCACATCGCGGTTGCTCTATTAGATTGATAGGTCTTCTGATTGATACGTCCTTGGCAGTGAAAAATCCCTATACCTTGGGGAGGTTCAATTGCCGCCCATTTTAGCCTGATATCTTCACTCGTTCGAATTCTTCGCACTCATCACGTATACGTAATTAAAAAATCAAGCTGGCCCACCCGAGTACACCTGAGACGTTCTTGACCAGAAATATACTACGGTTTATTCCAAAATCAAGATCTGGTACAAGTTTAATTAATTTTTTCTCCATCGAGATTCGATCTACCTACTCGGAATCTTCGGTAAATAAAATCCCACCGAGATTTTTTTTTTGCCAAAATAGTCGCGTCATCTGTACGGAGTCTGCATGTGAATGACACCCACAAAATTCTCGCTTCTCGCTTTCCAATTATTTATATAATTAAGTGCGATTTCGTTGCTTCGTTTCCGCAGGAATGTAGCCAATTCGGTTAGGTCATTATTTACTTTGGTGAAAATACCGCTTCATTATAGTACTTATAGTAATAAAAATGTTTACGTAGAAATCTGACAACTTGAGATGGCGATTAATGTAATTTTAATTGGTTTCTTTATTTCGAAAAAAACGCGTTGGCGTGTCCCACTCTGCTCGACACTTTTTTCAAATATAAATAATCATTCGGTCCTAGGGTTCCCCTTTTTTTAAAAAATGATGCACGAGCAGTTCGAATGGTGTTTTGTTTATCGCTCGTGACAGCTAAGGAGGGTGAATTACGAAGGCGTAGATGAGGGGGAAAATTTGGGGAGTTGGAGATCAGAAAAGAGCGAAAATTGTCAATTGTGAACTTCGAAAATACCACATCGTCAGAAATATAAATTTGAATCCGAGAACACGAAAGAAAATAATTTTTTATATTTTTTATTGAATCTTTCTCATTTTTCATTCAATTTTTCTGTTTCCAAAATTAATTCGCTTGAAAAAAAATTATAATGTTTTTCATTCATTTTTAAAACGAGCTACGAGCTAAAAAATCATCGGATCACAAATGATCCTTCCACCAAAAATCGAATGAGTATGAAATTGGAGATAATTATTTTTAAAACTCAGCAAATTTTGATAGAAGTTGTTCCTTGTTTCTTGTTATCGTTATTTTCAAGGAATCACTAATTATTTCACAAGTCCGTAAAGCATATGCCTGAATTTTTTCAAATTTTTTCTGCGTAATAATTATTTACTGATAGGTGATTCTGACGTACTTTTTAATGCTGAGTTCAAATATGATTTTAATTTTTCTCCATCTCGTTAGGATTTTTCACAATTTAAATTTTTACTGAAAATTTATTTACAATTTTTGATAACTTTTGACAATTGAAGTCGAATTTCTAGACAAAGAAATGGTCCTACGAATAAAATGAATATAGCATAAATTGAAGAGGGTAAAATGTCCTCGCTGTGGAGTCTGATTAGTTTTTCTCTAGAAATTTTAGCTATCGAGATATTTTCAATAAGAGATAACAGTTGAACTTTGAACTTTCGGCTGAAATATCTCTGAAGCTTAGCTTCCTAGAAAAAAACCTAATTAGATTCTACAGAAAGAAAATTTTACGCTCTACAATTCATATTCTATTCATTTTTTCCGAAGAATTCTTCCTTTACTCAGGAAATTCACTTCAAGTGTCAAAAATTATTATCAAAAAGAGTAAAATGAATTTTCAGCAGAAAATTCAATTTGTGAAAATTTCCAACGTGCTGAAATATTTTTACTATTTTCCGCCTGATCAGTGCAGAAAATACTACCAAAATCACCAATTAAATTTCAGACAGCATTTTCTATGTCGATCTTTTAATGTTGCAAGAAATTTAGCGGATGATTTTGAGAATTTTTTCAAGCTGATCACAGGAAAAATGAGGAAAAAAATCCTGTGACGTTTTAGTAAGCAAACAATAAATTTTTCTCGGAAAAAAATTCCCACCGTTTTCGTATTTTCAGCCAGAGATAGGACGATTCAGAATCTAAAATGGGTATTGCAAAGAATCGTGAGAGTTTGATTTAAAATTGGATTTCTAATCGATTTTTCATTTTAAAGAATGGCAAATTTGAGAACCGCGATTCATTTTTTTGATGAACCCTCGAGATTTTTTTTTCGATAGTTATATTTACCTATAATAATTTTTTTCATCTTATACAATTTTCGTGATATTTGAATCAAATTTTATGATTTTTTAACAATTTTTGTGACCTTTAAAACTTAATACAATTATTTGTGGAATTTTAAATGGTTTTTAGAATTCGAATACAATTTTTATAGAATTTCAGATCATAAAAAATATGAAATAGGTACTTCAGAATTTCAGTCAAAAAGTAATGAAAATGGTTCAAAAGTTGAAAAAACCATCAGTGCCATAAATATAATAGACGAACATTCGATGAAATTGTTGAATACATAATAAAGTTATTTAAATCACGATGAAAAATACGTTGAAAACGTTTTGAAAATTCACAAACAATTGTAGAAATTGACGATTTTGTACAAAATTTAAAACTCAATTCTTGTTAAATTATCAAATTTAGCAACTTTTTTAAAATGTTGGAAATTTTAATTGTGTTTTAGACGACTTCGATTTTTTGAATTAGGAACTTATAGAAAAATTATCAACGATTGTATTTAATTTTTTTCATTAAATTATGCCCAAAACTAGAATAATTATGTGGACAACATGTCGAAAAAAAAGAATCGTATTCTAGGGAATTTGATTCTAAAAATCGATGAAGGGTAAGGGGGGGGGGGATCTCACAAAAAATGAATAGAAACAAAATCATAAAATGATGACATTTTTTCAAGAAGATTCAGTTTTTTGAGCTATTTTTACAAGAAATTTGAAAATTTAGTGAGAACTTACCCTTAACAAGTTTAATTCCATTAATTTTTTCATGGAAAATTAATTTTGCTCAGAAAAAAATGACTTTTTATATCAAAAACTGAAAGAAATTCATTTTTTGAAAAAATTGTGCAATGAAATCAGAGCTGTACGTATTCGAATCACTTATTTCATGATTCGAATCTTTTGTCAGCGAATTATTCGTGATTCGTTGGAATGATAACCGTGATTCATGATTTCGAATCACTAAATTTTTTGAAACTTCCTTTGTTTTTCTGACATTTACTCATTTTTTGGCGTAGATTTTCGAATATTCACAAAACATGCCAGAGAATTGAAAAATCGCTGAACTTCTTTCTTCAAAAACTGAAATTTTGCTTTGAAAAAATATTGTAATGATGGTGTGAAAACTCTGTTTCTCAGCCAAAAGTGGTGTTTTTTGTGTGAAAGAATTGATTCGAAAATTACGAATCACAAATCATTTTCTAGGTAAATGATTCGAAACCTTTACTAGAAAAAAAAATTCGTGATTTATACGAATCATGTCGATGATTCGTGATTCAAATAAAAATCAATGGGTAAAGGAGAGAATCCAAATTAAAAATTGGATTGAAATTACTGATTAGGGCCAATAAAAGAATTTTCAAAAAGATTCAAAACTCGGTTCGTCTTCGTCTTGCTTGAAATGAATTGGTTTGAATTTTTTTTTTGAAATTTAAATGAAGGAGGACGTTAAAAGAACTAAGGAAATATTTCACCCCCCCCCCCATCCTCTTATGTCTGACCACATATCTTTAAAACCCGACTAAATTCACAAAAATTGACAAAAGAAGAAAAAAATAGATAAAAAAATTCTCAACCAAGTCATAGGGACTCGAAGTGCTCACTTTCATTTTATTTCATTTTTTATGGGTGAGCATTTGGAAAAAATCATTTTTTTCATGTTTTTTAAAACTTCATGAAAAAACAAAAAAAAAACATTTCGTAAAAGATGTTTCTTAAAGTAGTTTTGATATGAAAACTCTTACTCAAAATAATTCGTTTCTATCGATTTCCTTTGCATAGAACGCTAAATTCACCCAAAAAATCAATTTATCTTTCAAAAATAAAAAAAAAAATGAAAAATTAAAGGAAAAATTTCTGGTAAAATGATCTTTTACAAAGGAAAAAAAACAATAAATACAATTTTTAAAATCAGCGTTCAAGAAGTAGATAGCTTCAAAACAAGGTTCAAAAATCCTCAAAATTTTGATTTATCACAAATTGGGAACCACTAAAACACTTCAAAGGGAACTTTTTGGAAAAATGTAAATTTTTTAGGACACCTTGTATAATGAATACAATTTTTTCAGTTTTTTTTTGTTGGAAACTCACGTCCTAAAAAATTAACACCACCGAAAATCCCATTACCCAAAACCTATCTCTAAAATTCGAAATCATTTTCATAAATTATGGGACATCCTGTATGTATAATGAGTAAAAATAACAATTTTAGATATAAAATTAGAAAATTGCTAAAATTTAAAAATATTACGATAGAATTTTTATTCTAAATTTCACCGTCGAATATGTATCACATTTTCAAGGCTGCACGAATTCAAACCTGATGATAAAAAAAACGTGAGAAATTACGACGTCAATTCAATTAATTTTGTTGATAACAATTAAAACAGTCATATCGAAAAAATCCAAGAAAAAACCCGACAGTAATTCCCTTCATACAATTATCAAACATTCAACCCCCGTCTCCATTCCCTTCCACAGAAAAAAATCTGCAATGAAAGATAAATTTTTCACCTCATCATCAGGTTGGAAATAAACGACAAAATGTACATCTCAAAGCTCTTAGGAGGCTGCCAACAACTCGTGAAACTTTTTCGATTAAAACACCGAACCGAATCCAAGTTGGTGACACAATTACCTACACCTGAGGTGCATCGCTTTTCGTAGAAATTCTGCATTGTTCGAAATCGACAATAGCACAATGGAAAAGGTACGTGATAATTCTCCAACTCGAAACATCCCCAATGATTACTCGAAAACTATCTCAGAATGCAATTGGGGATTCGGAATCCGTATAAAGTTCTCGGCGAGGTTAACAACCTCTCAGCTAATCCACTCCATATAATTTTGCATCGACCTGACCAATTCGAGTACCCACCCCCAGCAGAGCCGAATAGACTTTTAAAATGATAAAAGTAACGTAGTCACGCGAATGATAAAATTACGAATAAATCGCGAATGGAAAAAAAAACTCAAGGTACTTTACCTGTAGAAAAAACAATTACGTCGAACAAAATAGCCAAAGGGTTTTCGGTACTGCACCGCATAATTGAAAAAAAAATCGAGTTAATTTTTGAAAAAAACCAACGAGTAAAAAAAAAACTTAAAAAATCGCGTATACGTAGGTCTAGGTATGTATAATTAATTGAATTTTCGAACGAGCCTCGTGCGCGTATACACAGCTGAGCACGTTTGTGCGCGACTACATCACAGTACACGAGAAGCTAAAGTGAACGACATCAAAATACGAGTATAAAAGCGACCGATTGTACTTTAAAATACGATACGAGTACATGCATATCGTAAAACAACTTAGTATACATTCGTACTCTTATCAAACCGCCGGTATATGACAAAAGGTACAATAAATTATTAATATTCACGTATCTGTCGATCAAGTCGTAATTGTATTCGTCTAATTTACTAATCAAGCGTTATAATTGACTTTTCATTTAAACATTCGTTTGTTGATAGATACATTTCCCCTTCCTATCTGAAGATCCTGAGGAGGTTTTCAACAGAATTTACGAGCTGGGTGAGAAAAGGAAGGGAGGATTTGTTAGAGGAACTAATCACAGCAAACAGAAAGAGAAAAGGCTAACAAAAGAGTCGCATCAAATAACGATGTAGAAATAATTACGTATGTTTAGCTAAGTACAAGACGTAATGGTGTTTGAAGAATATTTCCAAAGCAGACGTGATTTTTCATAATCACCATAAAGATCTCACACGAGGAGAAATATTTTTCAGAATTTATCATTTCAGGTATCTTTGTATTTATTGACGAAGAAAAAAGATACGTCGATGAGAAATTTTCAATATTATATCACAAAATCTATCATACATCCTTCAAATAAAATTCTTCGACGTTTGAATTTCAAATTCTTGGCTTCAGTTCAATTTTTTTACAAGGATCATCCCTCCCCCTCCCTCCTTGTCTTCTAGTTTCATAACGTAATTTTTTCACAAAAAATAAACCAAATTTCTAAAATGAAAAAAAAAAGAAGAAATGACTTAAAAAACCTTTGATTTGGTCAACAGTGAAAAAATGTTTCACTTTAAGAAACCAAAAATCGATTATAAATTTTTTCAAAATTCTAGAGATTGTAAATTTCCATTTTTAGAAATTTTCTCACTTCCTTACCTTCGACAAAATAGATGAAAAATTTTAAACGTTAGAAATCCGATGAAGAATACATCCGCAACTTGAACTTGGAACGTCGCACTGGTGTTGAAATATTTCTATTAATCAAGAAGGAAAATTAAGATTGAAGAACTGATCACGTTTCTGAAAATTGAAGATTCTGGGAAATTCTGAAAATAAAGAATATTTCACACGAATTACTTTGGTGCTAAATATTCAAAAAAATTACTCCAATGGTATATTCGTGTAAAAAGTTCATGTTTCAGAATTTTCAAATTCTAAATATATATATTTTAAAATTGATGATCTATCATTGATCGAGAGGTCGATCCTTCAGATTTTTGCAATTTTTCACGATAAACGAGTTGTGATTGCTTATTTTATCGCTTGGTAATCGAATTCAACTCGTAACCAGGACTTTGGAGAAATTGAGTCATATTCGATCTGTTCTTGGGGCACATTTTATATCGCAACATCAATCATACTTCCTTCAAAAAAATTCTTCGAAGTTTCAATTTCAAATTCTTGGCTTCAGTCCAATCTTTTTTTTAGAAGGATCACTTCCCCCCTCCCCCTCGCTTTGTGACTTCTACTTTTATAACTTAATTTCTTTACAAAAAAAAAACAACAACAAATGACTAGAATTACCTCTGATTTGGTCAACAGCGAAAGAATCTTTCACTTCAAGAACCAAAAATCAAATCTTTTCAAAATTTCAGAAATTGTAAATTTCCATCTCTAGGAATTTTCTCACTTCCTTACCTTCGATAAAATATTAAATGTCCGAAATCCGATGAAGAAAGCATCCAGAAATTGAACTTGGAACGTCGCGCTGGTGTCAAAATATTTCAATTAATAGAAAGAAAAATAAAAATTGAAGAGCTGATCACGTATCTGAAAATTGCAGATTCTGGGAAATTCTGAAAATAAAGAATATTTCACACGAATTACTAAGGTGCTAAATATTCAAAAAATTATTCCAATGGTATATTCGTGTAGAAAGTTCATGTTTCAGAATTTTCAGATTCTTAATAATTATTTTTTCAAAAATTGGTGATCTATGATCGATCCTTCGGATTTTCTTAATTTTTAACGATAAACGAGAAATCGACTACCTAGATATTTTAGCACTTGATAATGAAATTAAAGTCATAACCAGGACTTTTGGAAAACTGAGTAAAATTTGATCTGTTCTAAGGGCACAATAAAGTTGCCAAGAAAGAAAAATCTAATCTCAGCCCTATTCACCTACTCAACATAACAAACAAATAGGTCTACTATTGAATAAAACTTTCGAAAAAAAATTTAATAAACAAAGTACAACTTACATTTTAACTTTTAAACAATAAGAAACGAGATCAACCACCATGAAGAGTTGAGATGAATAGAATATGGTCGTTTTCCTTCAAATGGTAATCCAATTCACCCTAAAAAAATATTAAATTAAATCTTTTCACATTTTCTGAGAGAAATTACAAATAAAATGGAATTATTTCAACCTACCAGCAATTCCCAATCTTGATCATTTACCAATACCAAGATTCCAGGACGTCTGTGCAAAGAAAGTAGCACATTACAAACATATTACAAGTATAATTGTTCACAGATACGTATACCATATGATTACATTTCAACATTATAAGAAAAATATGAATTAGAACTTACACACTCTCGCCGAGTACGAATAATTCGGGTTTATCGGTCAATAAATTGTCTTTCAACCATGATATCAACGTGCGAATAGTCCCTGTAATTACAGAAATCCGATTAATATTCGACATACGGATTTAGAAAAGGTGAATAGTATGTACAGTATGCTGGAGATGGTGTGTTTACGTTTACTTACAAGCTTCTTCTTTCTGAGGTAAAATGAGGTCGTGTTTTTTGATTTTGTTGAATAGAAGTTCCGCTCCACCTCTGAAATACATAATATATTTCAATTTCGGTACAAGATTTACATCATTAATAAAGTTATAGCAAAAATAACTTATAGCGGCGATAGAGAAAAGTTGGAGATGTCAGTATTCGCCTATTCGGTAATGATGAAATATGAAAGATATACTAACCCAAAGTGGACAGTGACTGGGAGAGAATTAGAGATACAAGTCTGCGACATAATTTTTCGAATTAATTCACATTTCAAAAGCAATTTATTAATTAAAATAAGAAATAAATGACACAAGACAAAATAATTTCATTCAACTCGATCACGAATTCACGATCACGTGTGAAAAAAAAGCACCAAAATCAACCAAAATCCAAAACGAAAACAAACATAAACAGAGTAATGTTTACTTCAAAGTGCGAGCATTCGTTTATTACGATGGCAGTCAAAACTCCACCAATCAGAAACCAGAATTATTACCTATCTAATGAAAAAATGTATCCTACTTTTAAAATTTTTTCAAAATTTTCTAGAAACATCGAGACATTATAATACGATGTTCTCTTCTTTTATTTACTTTGATCAGCTGTTTTCTAGCAAATTCTAGATAACGTTCTAGTAATCTCTACTACAAGCGAGAATTCTCTCGAAATATGAATTTTAGTATATAAACTCCGAGAGCCGCGAGATGAAGCATAGTTCTGATTTGAAAGTAATACGCGATCTTGAATTCAAAGTTAGTAAACCGCGATTCAATCGAGTGTTTATCAGTGCGATATTTCTAACGAAAGTATTTATTCGTGAAGTATTATTGTTCGTGCGTTATACGTATATCTGAACGTGAACCAAGTTTTTCTCGCGAAATATTAATTTGTTCGTGTGTATTGAACGTATATTCAAAAGTAATCCAAGATGAAAGCTCCAGCCATTGGAATTGATTTGGGCACCACGTACTCGTGCGTCGGTGTATGGCAGCAAGGCAAAGTCGAAATCATCGCCAACGATCAAGGAAATCGCACGACTCCGAGTTATGTGGCGTTCACGGATACCGAACGGTTGATCGGAGATGCGGCCAAGAACCAGGTAGCGTTGAATCCTAGAAACACCGTATTCGATGCTAAACGTTTAATCGGCCGTAAATACGACGATCCGAAAATCCAACAAGATATGAAACACTGGCCATTCACCGTTATCAACGATTGCTCCAAGCCGAAAATCCAGGTCGAATTCAAAGGCGAAAATAAGGTATTCTCGCCCGAAGAAATCAGCTCAATGGTGCTCGTTAAAATGAAAGATACTGCTGAAACGTACCTCGGAAGTAAGGTTCGCGACGCCGTTATTACAGTTCCTGCCTATTTCAACGATTCGCAAAGGCAAGCCACCAAAGACGCCGGTGCCATCGCTGGTTTGAATGTGTTACGTATTATCAACGAACCAACAGCCGCCGCATTGGCTTACGGTCTAGATAAGAGTTTATCCGGCGATAAAAACGTTCTAATTTTCGATCTCGGCGGTGGTACGTTCGACGTGTCGATCTTGAGTATCAGCGAAGGATCGTTGTTCGAGGTACGCAGTACAGCCGGCGATACTCACCTCGGTGGAGAAGATTTCGATAACAGATTGGTGAACCACTTCACAGAAGAATTCAAGAGGAAATTCCGTCGCGATATTTCCAACAACCATCGAGCCCTGAGACGTCTACGAACCGCTGCTGAACGAGCCAAACGAACGCTATCATCCAGTACCGAAGCCAGCATTGAAATCGACGCGTTAGACTCCGGCGTAGATTTCTACACGAAAATATCTCGTGCAAGGTTCGAAGAATTATGCTCAGATTTATTCCGTTCTACGTTGGTTCCGGTCGAGAAAGCGTTACAAGACGCCAAACTCAGCAAAGGCGACATTCACGAGATCGTATTGGTCGGCGGTTCGACTCGAATTCCTAAAATCCAGCAACTGCTGCAGAACTTCTTCAATGGTAAACAGCTCAACTTATCTATCAATCCCGACGAAGCTGTGGCCTACGGTGCGGCGGTCCAGGCAGCTATTTTGAGCGGCGATCAAAGTTCGGCCATTCAAGACGTCCTGTTGGTAGACGTCGCTCCGTTATCACTGGGTATCGAAACAGCCGGCGGCGTGATGACCAAATTAATCGAAAGAAATAGTCGAATTCCGTGCAAGCAGGCGAAAACCTTCACTACCTATGCCGATAACCAACCAGCGGTTACCATTCAAGTATTCGAAGGAGAACGAGCCATGACCAAGGATAATAACCTCCTCGGTAAATTCGACTTGACCGGAATACCACCTGCTCCTCGAGGTGTACCTCAGATCGAAGTATCGTTCGATTTAGACGCCAACGGTATCTTGAACGTGTCAGCCAAAGATTCAAGTACCGGTAACTCTAAAAGTATCGTAATTAAGAACGATAAAGGTAGATTGTCGAAAGAAGAAATCGATCGTATGGTAAACGAAGCTGAGAGATATAAAGCTGAAGATGACAAACAACGCGAACGAGTCCAGTCCAAGAATCAATTGGAAGCGTATATCTTTAACGTGAAACAAGCTCTGGACGAGGCCGGAAGTAAATTACCTGAAAGCGAAAAGAGTTCGTGCCGACAGGAATGCGAAAATGCTCTCCGTTGGTTGGATTCGAATTCATTGGCTGATAAAGAAGAATACGATCATAAATACCAAGAATTGCAACGGGTATGTGCGCCGGTTATGAGTAAATTGCATCGAGGTCCTAATGGCGAATCTAGTCAACCAAATGTTAGCGAAGTTGATTAAATTATTACTTAGTCATGTTATTATTATATTTTAGTAGTAGGTGTGTTATTCCTACATTCCTCAAGTTGGTCTTTTTTTAGAAGATATTTTTAGTTTGATTTATTTCACTTTCAATTTTTTTTATTCACTTTTATTTTTTACAAGAAAGACTGATATTATTTTAGTTATGTTTTTTTAATAAATTATTTTTATACTGAACTCGAAGGCGTTTGTATTTTGTTCTTCACTTCGATAATTCGGTTCTCTGTTTTTGGTAAGTGTAAATGAGAAAAAGGTATTCTTTTTGTTCAGCGATCCGATTTCTAATTAGTAAAACGTAGTATACGAAACATGGTGATAATAGTCGACTGAATCAAACCTATTTAACAAGTAAGAATTTGGTTTCGACGTTCAAATAATAATTTACTTTTGGTGAGTATTTCAAAATTGAAAAATATAATCGATCAATTAATTCTACAAAAGCATATTCTATCAATTCCACGTAAGTATTATTTTAAATACGAACTCTTATCTCAAAATAAACCTTTGAAATCGTTCAGACAAGGTGCTGGTGGATATCGTTTCGCACTTTTCTCGATCGTTCAAGAGGGAGGCAGCTAGAAAGGTGTGCCTTGACCTCAAAATGACCTGGAGAAAATTTCACCCCTTCTTCCCACAAACTCTACAAATTAACTTCTCCCGGCCAAGCCTTGAAAATCTTCAACTAAGCAGGTACCTATGTTGAAAAGTTTTGAAAATTGAAAAAAAAATCGACAATTTTTTTACAAAAATGATATATCTATTAAAAAATATCATTGGTATTTGGTACCCATTTTTCACTTTGTTTAATTTTTCAGAGGTCTTTGAAAAATATCACTTAGGTATTCATATTCTTTCAATATTCAGTGAGAAATTTTCTTGAAAAATCAAAAAAAAATCCTACAGCGATATTACCATTAATTATTTTCTCAATATATTTTTCAGCCCTAAATTATTTTCTCGAATCATTTTTCAACTCTTGAGATTTTTTCTCAAAAACTCTTAGTAATTTTACCCCCGGCATTTTTTAAATTTCTGGTCTTTCTATGTACTTCAACAATTTTTTTTCACTACCTATATTTTTCAAGTGTAATGGTTTTTTTTCGACTATGAAATTTCTTTCTAGAAATTTTTTTTCAAGTTAAGTTTTTCTTAAAACTTTTTCCAACTCTAGTATTCTGCTTTTAAGTCAAACGCCACAGGTCACGTGAACCAATGGAACTACAGCTAAATTCACTGATAACGGTTCAAAAGGTGGAAAATATTTGCAAAAAATACTTTTTTTGTGAAAACAATAGAATTTTGGAAAAACTTGATATCAAATTTTTTCCTAATATAACCATTCTCTATCCAAATTTCAGAAAATTGTGGAGTTTAATATATTTTTTAACATTTTCCCCCTTTTGAAATATCAATTGTGACGTCAAAAATTTTTTGCAACTCAAAAATTTCTTCAGCAAAAATTTTTCTCATTTTTTTCAACATTAAGATTTGTTTCTTAAAATATTTTCAATGCTATTGTAAAATTGTATTGATTTTTTTTCAAATTTCAACTTCAATTCCCATAAAGAACAAGAACTTCCTCTACTCTAAAATTTCTTCTCAAAATGTTTTCCATTTTTGATATTTCGTTACCTACATATTGGTTCTAGAAATTTTTCTCAAATTATTTTCCAACTTTAAAATTTTTGGAATGAAAACATTTTGAAAAAATTTGAGTTGAAAAAAAGTTTTAAAATTCAATTGAAAAATTTCAAGAGAATTTAAAGTTTTTAACAATAACAATTTTAAAACCAAAGATGGAATTTTAGAGTTGACAGTTGAGAAAAATATTAGTAAATGGAAAAATTTTAGAGTTGAAAAAAAAATTATCAAATGAAAATTGAAGAAGGAAAAAAATCACGAATCTGAAAAAATTGGGAAAGAAATGTTGGAGTTTGAAAAAAAATCGTTAGGTTGAATAAATTAAAATTTTGAGAAGAAATTTCAGGACTTGGGAGCTGAAAAAAATAAGAGTGAAAATTTTATTATGCTTTCAATACAGAAAAAAAATCAGATTTTTTTGAGACCAAATTTGTTTCAAATTTAGTCCCCCTCCCCTTGGAAAATTTTTGGGTGCGCTAATGACAATAGTAGGCATGCAATTCAATGTACGACAGATATGCACTTGCATAACTATGCCCTGCTGGTTCCATGCTGGTTCGCGTACAATAATTTGCCTATCCTTTTGATTTAGGGGCAAAAAATTAACATTGTGTCAGTCGAATTTCCTTTAAAAATGTTTACTCTTTTAATTGAAACAGTACTCGTTCGTCGTTCCTGCCAACACAATGCACGATGAAAACTGGTTCGTGACATTAGTCACAAGTATGGTGTCGACGGGGAATTTCAAATACCAAGTTGACAAGAAGATGAAGAAATTGATAAAACAAAACTGTCACATTGATATAAATTTTTTTTTTCAAATTTCTACAAAATTCGAATTAAAATCAATCTTCATTACCCGTAATGGTGATATATTGATTGGGAGAACACTGTTTCAAGATCTGATCCAATGAATCACGAAGAGTTGAAAACTGAGGCCTTAATTCTGGTTGTTCTTGCCAACAATTCGACATTATTCTATATCTAAAATAAAACAATTTATGAAATAAATTCAAATATCAAAAAAGGAAAAAAAAGGACAAAAGGATTACAATTCAGGACATGATGGGCACGGATCTGGCATCCGATGCCCTTTTCTCAATTGTACAACTAGTACATCGGCGACGGTTATATCTGGATAAGGTTCATCTCCCATGGTAAACAACTCCCACAGAAATATACCGAATGACCACCTAAGATAATTGAAATTTAATCTAAAAATGAGGCAGCTAATCACATAATTTATGGATACCCATACAAAGACTTACACATCGCTAAAAGTAGAATACTCTCGATTACAAATCGATTCCAACGGCATCCATTTAATGGGCATTATTTCGCTCCCTTCTAACTTGCGATAAATATTCTCCGCGTAAATATCACGACTTAAACCGAAATCTGATATCTTTACCGTTTTATCGTTACACAAAAGAACGTTCCTAGCGGCTAAATCTCGATGTACGACGTAATTCGACGCTAAATATTCCTATAAATTGTTATAGAAAAAGTAACATGAAATTAATGTAGGACTTCATATTCGTCGACGATTTTACTACTAATTACCATTCCAATAGCAACTTGTCGACCGAATGATAGTAAATCGCAAATGGATAATTCAGGAACCACAACATCTGCAACAAGAAACGAAAATTCGGTAGGTATAATGATGAAATAATACTTGTCTGCTCAATAATTCAGTTATCAAACCTTTGGTAACTCCGTAAATTTTATTATGCACGAGGTATTTGGAATTTTCATAACTTTCAATGGGAACTAGAATCGAAAACAATTATACAACTTATAATGTCGATCGATTCTAACACAGTTGAAAAATACGTTTAAAGTTGATAATGATAAATACCCAAGTTTTGGTATTGAATTCCTAGAATAGGATTATAATCAGGAAAATTGAATTGAGTTTTCTTGATCTATAAAAAAATCATTCACACATTTGAATAAGTTATAATCTGAAAGAAAAAGTTAAAGATAAAGTAAGTAAAACTGAGAGTATCTCACATCACAGAGGTAAGCATGAAGATCACCAAGCGGACAATATTCAACGATTAGAAGTGGTCTCTTGGCATTGAGACATGATCCAATCATACTAACGATGTTATTATGAAATCCGACATCTTCCATGAGGCTAATTTCTTTCTTGAATTGATGAATATCTTCAGCTGTAGCATTATCTGCGCAGCAAGTTGTGATTGTGAAGATTCGAATAAAGACATATTAATCACCTCCCAGTAGTAATACCTCGCAATGAAGCGATTCGATGGTAAAAAATAAAGCATTTGTGCGATCACTAGTTGATTGGGATACAAATGAAACAAGTTTTCCTCAAATAAACAGAAATTAAATATTAAAATTAAATAAATCAAACTGTAATAATGAAGAATGAAGAAAAAAATGCAATGCCGCCATTCTGATTATTTTTAATTTTTTTTTGTTTTTGTTTACGTTTGCATTGAACGTAAGTATTCGATTAATATCGGCTATCATCGAATTTTTACCCGAAGAATTATCTACTTCTGATCTGATTAAAAAATTTTTTCAGGATAATTTTGAATTCTTCTCTTCTTTTAAAATTTAGTTTTATAAAATTAGGTAGATATTTAAAATTTAATATGCTACAGTACAGTCTATCTTTATATTTTTCAAACACCCGAATATACCTAAGCATTTTTGGGGCAATAATCTATCCCAATCGAAAAAATTGGTAAATTTTTGAAATCTTCATCATTGATTTTGCAAGGTTAATCGTAAGTATTATCTAAATCATTTTAATTAGATAAAAATAAGAAAAATCGTAACATTCAGGATAGAAACTACCTACCTCGTAGAGTTTTAACTGCGACATCCATCACTTTTTTACCATTCGTCATCAACGTTCCTTGAAAAACAATGCCGAAATTTCCTTTACCCAACATTTTGCCCAAAACTAAACGATATTTTTGCGGCTCTTTGAATTTCTTCTTTACTTCAATATTTGAAGGAATGGTTTTCATATTTTTGATTACAACGTTATCATATTGTTTCTTTTTCTTCAAATCCTGCCATTTAAATTCAACGATTAACATTTCGATAATTTGTTAGCGTTGATATACCTTTAACTGTGTAATGAATTTAAAATTTGAATTTACAGTATCATCATAGCATTTGAATTTCCAGTACGTAAAAATCAAAATCGCCAAAACCATCAGTACAACGAACGAAAAAATACTTCTGAAGACAAATTCCTTTTTTCCATCTATAAGAATACCGATTGATTTCAGATTATTTCGTAAAATATTTATCGTTACCTGGACCTACACCCGCACCCTACGTATTCGTAGGCCTATACCTGTAAAATTTCTTCTCAGCGCATGGGGAGTGAAGAATTCTTCAGATGAAGGTTCGCTCGAAATATTACCCTTATGGGCAGTAATGTTTACTTGATAAATTACATCACAAGGTAAGCTCATTGTCAAATTATTTCCATTTTCCTGCACACCGAAATGTAAAAATATCAATTTCTCTTATACAGGACTGCTGATTACTCGTATAAGCTGATTCAATTTATTAAAAGTGAAGATTTTCAAAACATACCACATTTTTTGTATCATAAAAGGACCGACTTTCGTTTGAAGTTCGTATTTCTATCGTAACATTGTAAAAATCCAGTTGAAGATCAAGGCTATTCCATGAAATGGTAACCGAATAATTCGAATCATTGATAAAACCATTATTGTTTGCAGAAATCCCTTCGACTTGCGGAATTGCTGTACAAGGGATCAATTTTTCGCAAAGATTACAGTAATAAATTTCGAATGAAATGAGTAAGTGAAGTACTTATACCTAAACTTACCCCAACAAGTCAAATTTTTATTTCCACCAATGGCGAAGTTATTACAACTAGGTATATTATAATAAAGCTCAATCTTCTTGGAAGTAAAATCCGTCCAGATTTTATATGTCGAATGAAATCTTAAGAATGGAATAATGCATTCTTCAATTTCAGACTACGAATAAACAAAATTCTGACGGTTACTGCTTGAAATTTCAAGCTGGAATTTTAATTAAGTATAAGATGTAGCGTAAGTACCATAGCTATCTACTCACAATGAAACATGTTTTCGTTTGAAGATCACTATGCTTGTTTAAAACCCAATAATTCACGATATACAGACATGGCAAATCTGTAAATAAAAAATCAACAATTAGGAATTTCCCGGCGGTTTCCTGTAAAGAAAGGTAATCATTGCTTATAAGTTATAAGTTATAATCGTCTCTTTTCAATCATTTCAACGTTCAACCTTTGCTCATTGAATTCCATTTTATTGTTGCATTTATGTGAGTTACATTTACATAAGAAAGATTTGTTACATTGAACCACAAATCATTCTTCAACGTTTCGGTACTTCGTTCTGAAAAAAAATTGGTCATATTTGTTTAATACGTACTTATACCTACTTATGCCTACTTATACTTATTATAGGTAGGCAAAATAATTAAAGTATCAAATGAGACATCATAGGTATAGGGGGATGAAATTTCCAATTACCCGTTGTTGTGAAATTCATTTCAGATACATCGGTTTTTAAGATTTCTTTAGAAGAAAAGCTGCGACGTAAAATTAAAACCTGATATTCCGTGATGGGTTTTAATTGAGGAAATTTGAAACATTTTTCTTGTGAACTCGAAATCTAAACAAAGATATTGAATTGAAAGTAGGTACTAAGTAGGTAGCTAGGTACTACAAATGACAGTTTTGCACTTTTTTTCAAAAGTTGAAAAGGAGATGGCCAGAAAGTTGTGTCAAGATCTCAAAATGGCGCTGTAAAATTCACCCCCCCCCCTGAACACCTAGAAAGAAAATTTTACAAGTATCAACGTCTTTCCCGAAAGATACCAGGAATTTAGAAATTTAGACTTCCACTCTAAAATTATTAATGCCTAATTTTTTTAATATCGTTAAGAAAAGGACAAAATTTGTGGGCAGGAAGAATGCCAGTCAAAAAGAAAAAAAACGAAGTTTTTGCAATAAGTAGAAAATCGAAAAAAGTAACGTGGTTACTGAGAGAATTCTTCAAATCATGGAAATATTTTACAATTTTGAACGTGAAAATAACTTTTGAGCGAAGCGAGGGCAAAATTTTTTACAAGATCGGGTTTTTGAAAAATTCGAGGAAACATGGAAAATCATATTCATGCTGACATCAATTTAGGGAAAATGTTTTCAATTTTTTCGTAATTGGGATTTTTTTAGCTAAGGCAAAAGGAATTGTTACCAAGAGGGTATGAAAATTGAGTGAAATTTTTGAATTGGGGTAGCTGTGAATATATTTATGCAAGTCAGAAGCGCAGCGATGCAATTGTATAGTGGGAGAGTAAATCTAAAAATTTTCCAACTTATAAAATTTTTCTACAATACTTTGCAATCCAGTACAGTGGCACACCGATATTATTTGAATTTTCGACATGGGAGACAAGGAAGCTTTATTTGAAGTCCTCGGCCTATTAATTATCAACCCTATAGCTATTTTGAAATTCATCGGTTAAGAATTATTACAGGGAGACTACATATCTACTTTTTTTTTTTTTAAATCGAAAAATAAGTATTAGGTACCTATAAAAATAAGTAGAATACCAGAAAATAACAGTCTCGACCCGAGCAAAGTGAGGGTAGAAATTTTGAGAAATAAAAATTTATACACCTACTCAAGTATTTGCAACAAAAAAATTAATAAAATTGAAATCCAATACAAACAAACGGTTTGGGAGATTATTAAGAATAATAGTTATTTTATTGGATGGTGAAAAATGATCCGAGTGAAGCAAGGACAAAACTTAGAAAATCTAAATGTTGAGTGTAAAAAAGCACATTCTCAATGAATTTTTTTATTACATTTGTGTCTACATTAATTTCACCACGTTTCGAGTACCTACCTAACTCTAGAACGAATAAAAAGGAGGATCAATAAATTATTTCAACTAGACGAAGCCAAAGTTGTAAGTATGCTAACATTGATTACCAGGGCACCCTCCTGGTTGACCACAGACCTTACTCCAAGGTCAATGTAGTTGCCCTTAAGGTAAGCCCTGGCCCCTGAAAAAAAAAGGCCACGATGACAAATGGGTATCGATGATATTTTTAAGTGAAGAGAACAATACCAAACCATTTTTGAAAAAAAAACATGTTTTTTTCAATTTTGTAGAATGTTTTTTACATGATTTTAAGGTCCGGTGGAGAAGGATGAATGTGGAGTTGGGAAGGTGAAATTTTTATCAAGTCGTTTTGAGGTCGAGGTACCTACAAGTTTTTAAATTTCCCCTTTTTCTAATTTTGATAAAAAGAGTAAAATGATTACCCCTAGTATAATGCAAACGTGAAGAAATTCGAATTTATTTATATAGGTAGAAATAACTGAAGCAAATTGACGACATCGATGCGCAATCTTCATTAATGCACAATGAATTATAGAAGAGTGAAATGCGTCATTCTGAATAAGTTATACGCGTGAATGTATTATATACGTATTATTATTTGTTTCATCTCACTGAATATATTGATTGATTTGCACTGGAGGAAATTTGAATTGCTAATTCGTCATATGCTATATCATTGGTCCAGGTTATGATCGCGAAATCGTTTTCAGCATACAATAATTTAGGGTGTATGACGGATTCTGAAATGAAATAAATGAAGAAAAATGAAGGGCTAATTTTTCTCAATAAATAAAAATAAAAATATGCTTCAGAGAGCTCACCATTTTTAGGCCATCTTTGTCTTTTGACAGCATTGAAACAAGATTCTTGCGATTCCTATTCACAGTAATACATTTTTAGTAACATTTAAGAAATTAATGAATTCTGTATTTAATTTACATAGGTGAAGGAAAACTGGAAGCTTGCGTTCTTTTCTTTTTAGAAATTAATATTGTAAACTTGCATAATTTAAAAGATTCATGTATGTAACCTTATCTACTTAAATTCGATAGATTGATTTTTCAAAAAAAAAATCTCATCTGTGAAGTTGCATCACGCAATCAGATAAAAATTTGGGATTGAAAAACACCATTTTAATTAAGTAGGTATTGTATACTTGAAAAAAAATTAGGTAAGAAATTAACACTATTTATAAAATTAAAATTTTCAAATTAATTAAATGGTAATAACTCACCTCATTTTTTGAAAAATTTGTGCAATTAATTTTTAAATCATTATTCATTGACGATTTGGAATCAAAATCAGTCGTAATGCTAAAATTTGAAATTACTTTGATTGGTGGAATCGTTATTAAAAATATCACTAAAATACACAATGAGTATTTCATTTTTACTTCGATACCTACATCTACATCGACTAGCATTAGATATAACATTGATGGTCGAATATAAATATCTGCTATTGAATGTGTTGATAAATAGATATCTAGAGACCATCGGTGATGAATTTATTACGTACTTATTGGATGAATTTAAATAATAGTCCAGCATACGTCTTTAAACAACAGTCAGATATGGTTTAATTCAGAGTTTTTAAAATACAATAGAAATGATTTATATAAGCAGATGATACAGACGAGTTAAAGACGAGACGATAAAGATTTTATTCGTATTTATGTTATTTATAGATACCTATAAGTGTTGTAAAAGTGTATTTTTATTCTTACTGTAGGTACTTTTGTTTTTGTTTTTTTTAGGAGTTGAAATTGTAATGGAATGATATTCGTTTCTAGTAATAACGATTAATGCTTTCGGATTATCGAATATTGAAGACATCGGTGTTATTTTTTGTAATTTTAGTACCTAATGAATAAGGGTCTAAAATTGTGTAAAATCTTTCTAGATTATGTGGAAAAAAATAAAAAATCTTGTGGAACCAAACTTTAGAAACCTGAATTTTATGAATAAGTAATTCATACTTACACTTCTACACTTGGGTACCTACTTGGTCATCAAGTATGAATGTTTTTCATCTATTCGCCCTTTTTATATGTTTAGATAATCCAACATTTTCGAGTAAAAACAAAAAAATCGGAGAAATATTGACCGAAAAATATTTCAAAACGCCACGAAATTTCAAAAATATGCGCGGAACCAATTAAATTTTAAATGTAGTAATAACGACATACGATTGCCGATTGGTCAATTTCCCTGTTGATCAAAAAAGCCAAATCAAAAACAAACAAAAACTTCTTATCAAAAAATCTGAAAAGCACTGAAAAGCAGACAGAAATTTTTCAAAAATGATCCCTTTGCCAGCCTTAATTTCAAATTCGAAGGCTGTTTGGATTTGATGAAGATAGTTTTTCATGTTAAGTACATAAGTTAGTTTTCAGTTACCTAAAGAAGTGTTCCGGTGATTGTTATCAATGTTGATAGAACAGGTAATACTTCCCACAAATCCAAGTTGAAAATTCGTTCTTGTTTCTACTTACATTTTTCAATTTTTATGCATAATTTTACAGAATACGTGTTTCTTTTGCAATGGTTATTATGGCCCAACCCATGGAGAATACGTCTGCGGAACCTGTCACTTATTTCTGTACGCTGACGAACAAAACCCAAATGTCGTTTCTTATAATGTAAGTTGACAACATTCGGATTCATTTTTACATACTTTGGCCATCTGGAATCAGATATTACCACATATTGTTATGTTTATAGATATTAGATGAGAACGATAGCGGTAACGATGAACCCAGTGAAAGTCAACTTAGCAGTGAACGATACCCTAGAAATGCTTCATTTTCACCTCGAAATGGTATCCAGCGTTCGTTGTACGAGAGAGTTAAAGAACTGAGTAATTCTAATTCAGATAGAACGAAAAATACAGACATCGATCATATGACTAAACTACCTCCCGAAGGTACTTGTTTTCGTTAAAATGAACTTTAGAATCATCGAACAAACAGCTAATATCATGATTTTCGATTGCAGTATTTTTCATAATCTTTCGTCATCTGGATTCTTTATCTTTATGGACGTTATCCGTCGCTTGCTCGTATTTAACAGAATTAATACACGTAGATATGTCAGAAGATAAATGGGAGAAACAGGTTACCAAATTTTGGCCATTGTATAAACCAATGTACGATGATAGTTGGTATTTGACGTTTTCAAAATTGTGAGTATTTCAACGTCATTGATATTTCCACGAAGAAGTAAATTCATTTCAAAATTTTCTCATTTCCAGAGTTCTGAGCGCTCCTTGTAAGACTTGTTTAGGAAAAATGATGCGCGATATTGAAAGTAAATCGGACGTTATGGGAGTTCTTGATAAACCTAGACATATGCAGCGAATCAAACACGATATGATGAGTAAGTCTGATGAAATTGGAGAACTTATAATGATCTTAGTATCGGAATGATCATGCTCTCGTTTTATCCAGCTATGAAACATGATCCTCCAGAAGGAGTGAATGCGACACCGATCGATGATAATTTAATTCACTGGAGTGCATCGGTTCATGGTCCAGCGAATAGTCCTTACGAAGGAGGCATTTTTTATTTATATATGGAATTTCCTTACGCGTACCCGTTGTATCCTCCTAAAATACGTTTCATAACGCGAATTTTCCATCCGAATATATCCAGACATGGTGATATAGGATTAGATCGAATCGCCAATGATTGGAGCGGAGCTTTAACAATTGCGAAAATTTTAATTTCGATTCAGTCTCTTTTGACGGACCCGTATTGCAAGGTTTGAGTAATAATGTATTTGTTTTCTAAGTAACGTTCGATAGAAAGTGCTAAAATTATATTTTATTGATTGTAGGTCTGTATGGAACCATCTATTGCAAAACTGTATGAAACTGATAGAAATGAATTCAACCGAATTGCCACCGAGTGGACGTATAAATATGCTATGAGTGATGTTTTACCAGTATCGCCTTTCAATTCTTATAATTGTGATGAATTCGTTTGAAATGAACGATGATACTTGGTATTACGTTATTGTTCAAGACCGTTGGTTCTCATTCTGTATGGAAATTACACCCGATAGTTAAATGTAAATGAATGTTTTGAAGTTCGAAGAAGCTTTTAAATTTATAAGTCAATGAATCAGAATTTGAATGAATATTTTTCTAGGGCTATTATGTAAGTCTATAATAACTAATTGTAAATCATTTCAATGAAGTGCGATAATTTTTCATTGTTAATTTACATATTGATATCAATCGTATTTTATAAATAATTTGCACGAAAAAAAGCTTAAAAGAAATGAGTGACCAGCTTGCTGGCATGCTGGCTGGGTAGAATGGTAGAAACTAGAAAGAATGCTTATGCTTATGTGATAAATTTCTTAAAAACTTCGAAATTGTGAGTTTCACGTGGATCTGGTGTTGAAACTTTCAAAAAACAAAAAGTAAAAATTTTCGTACAAAAACACCTTTTCTTTTAAAAAAAAAACTTGGAAAGTAATGTAAATTAGATTTAAACAGGACAGACCCAATCAAAACGATGGATTTCTCAGGCTCGTCTCTTATTGGTTGATTAGTTTGTTTACATTGAATATTCATTTTTCATTGGTTCAAAAGTATAGGTATCTTACCTATTTTCAATTGTCATGTTTAGCGATGACGTCATGTCACTACGTTTTCAAACGACCTTTTCAACTTTGTAACTTGGTTGTATTGAGTACGAACGATTTGTGACGGAAAAAATTTCAGTGAATGTTCTTGTCGTAAAAAATTACGTTTGTTTCTTCAGTTTTTAGTAATTATTAATTAGTAACGTCAGGTAATTGTCTATTATTCAGTTTAAATTTTGGTACGCGATTAACGCTCTCAGTTAAACATCTAAATATGGCGTAAAGCGAGTTCCAATTTTCTATCTCATACGATAGTTTTACGAGCCAACTTTCGCAATATAACTACGACTATTTTATCGTTAATCTCTGCGTCGGTTGATAAATTAATAATTTATAGACTTTGTTTTTGATAATGAAATGATACGTTGCAGTGCGGAGTGTTGGTATGTTGAATCCCCAGCCATTGTTGGTTTGCATCGCAGTCCAGTGTTAGCATCTGCATTTCTGGGTTAATCAGCTGGCGCTGCAGCGCATCGGAACTGACAAAGGACCACTTCCGAGTCGCGGGTGAGTTTTCGCAAAATTATCACATTTTTTTATTTTCAAATAACCGTTTTAGCGTGGCTAGTATTATCGATGATCTATTTCAACTTATATAAATGTATTATTGAGGTATAATCTCCATGTAAAAAGGACCACGTCCCGTAAGTCCAGTTTCGCGATCCCGATAACCGGTTACGACCGCGGCGACTTCCAAAATTTAACGATCGAGTAATTTTGGCAGTCATGTTTTTGATATTGGAAATTTCGTTTCGGATATTTTTGCGCGATTCGTATTGCATGGTCACCAACGAACGAGATTGTTGAATTTTGTACCTCGGCTGTTTTTTTTGTTTTTCCAATTATTTGTCCAATTCGTGAACGAAACTTTAAAGTTGGAGTCATGCGGCATGCGAGATTAAAGTGTAAGTTCGCGTTGTTAATTACTTTGTGTACTTTTTTTTCTATTTAAGTTCGTATACTTGTTTTCTGTTACTATGCTTTTTGCTTAGATTAAAACAAACGGTTATTTTTTTTTTCGTCAATTCGTTTATCAATTTCTTTTTCTTGAAATTTCTTGCCAACTTCGGTTCTGTGTTTATGTACTGCCAATGAAAATTTATTACGAGAGAATAGGCTTGTTTTTCTCGTATTCATGATTTTTTCGTTTCTATTTTCTTACTATTTTTCGAATCGGAAACCAATAAATTGTGCTATGGTAATGCATGCGTAACTTAACCCTCATTCATGACACGAATATTCGTTTATGTACTTTCGCCCTACCTTGTAATTATTTTTCATTAGCAGTTATTAGCAGAACTAATTTATTTGAAATAGATCATGGTTGTTTTTCTTACTAAAATTTTGTAAGGTATTTTTCTTGTGTCGAGAAAAATTTATAATAGTGGCGAAACTAGAGTTACATTTTCATTTTTCGAAAGTCTACGTATGTATTTAGATTTAGAGATAGAGATCTAAACTTATGAATCTGGATCATAGTGGTCAAAGTGAAGTGAAAATGAATTCGATGTGAAAAGAAAAATCGAAAAAAAAGTTAGGCGAGTCGAACTGAGACACTTCTATAAGATTCAATAGTGGAGTGATGGTGGGCGGGTGGGAAGGGGTGCAAAAGCTTACTAAAGTGACGAAATCAAGCGTAATATTTTCATAACAGTAAAATGAAAACATGATGAAATCGTATTATTTTTTTCATTCAAAATCTTCGGTTCTCAACTTTTTCATTTTTTTTCACATGTATTTTGTTTTTATTTAGGCCTGTAATTTTTTTCAATGTTCTCAAAATTCCAAACTCCTGCTCTTTTATTTCATATTAACGAGATTTTGACCAGTGATTTTTAGGTTAATAAAAAGAGAGGGAGATGGGTTTGGAGGACGAAAATTTCTGACCTTTTTCAACTTCAAAAAGTTTCAGTACGTTGAAAAAATTAATGGATTGTAGACCCACTCGAGATTTTGAGACGTCATGAAGGGTGCAGGGAATAAGAAAAATGTCTGTTACGAAAACGTATTCCATTAGTAACGTACGAAGGACAGGTAACCCCTCCCTCTTCATGCCTGCTCTTGATCAACCCCAATAATTTAAAATACGATCCTTTCTTGATATTTTACGACCACATCTCACCTTCTGTTCGAAGCAGTCAACACCTGGCTTTTTTGGCAAATAAGAAAGGACTCATTTAATGGACTGGCAGTTGGGGGGGGGGGGATCTTGATTTGAGAGGTTGAACAATCTGAAAAAATGTAACGTGTTTCGCCATTATTACCCCTAAAAAAACCTGACACTGATATGAAAATTCGTATAAGTAAATTGATAAACGTTGGATAATTTTAATTTATTTTTTGAAATTTTACGAAATTGCAACAAAAACATTAAAAAAATACTAACGAGGAGAGATATCTACCCATCGAGGGTTACTCAATCTCTCCTCGGTATGGTTGTAAACGTTTAACCGTGTTCGTTTTTTTCTTTATTTTTTTTTGCAGATACATACGATAAGAAATAATAAATAAATAATTTTTTGGAATAGATAATACAAAAAACAAAACAGTCGAAAAAAGCTTGTAAAAAAGTAGACAAAAAATATCTGTACTCGAGAACGAAAAACCAAAACGACGAAAGAGAATACAGGAAGAAGCATCGAATACGACGAGCCATACTCCTTCGGCAACAAAACGTCGTCTGCGGATTCCAATCTGTGCCACGATATCGCCCATGTATGGCTGCCAAATGGTGTTCAAGAAAAAGAAGAAAGCTTCTATATTCGCGTCTTCATATCGATTAATAAAAATCACCTGAACACGACTACGTCTCGGACACTAGTCACGATGAGTTGCAGTAGCAGTCGCAAACGTACCCACAGCTTTAGTAATTGCGGCAATGTGGCCACTGCCGGATCCTGCGCTGGAGCAGGAGCTGCGGCCTCGATGGCGGCGGCAGCAGCGAAGAAGAAACGTAAAACTATGTATAAAAGAGGTGCAGCGACCTTCGTACCGCCGACCAAGTTCCTTTTGGGAGGCAATATCAGAGATCCGTTGAATTTGGGAGGCCTGCAAGAGGCCGATGAAGAAGACCGATCGGACGAGAATGATAATGACCAGCAGGTACAGGTCATCGATGAGTTTTTGCTCGGTGGCGATATCAACGATCCGTTGAATTTGAAGTCTATCGTCGAACCAGATGTGGTCGAGGGCCAGATCATCGCAGGTCAGCAAGGGATCACAGTACCGGTTGTCGAAGGTGATCCAGGAGCCATCGAGAGTACTTCTGGGGCCGATGTAGTCAAGCCAGAGGCTCAGGGAGATGATAAAGATACCGTTGAGGTTGCGGTACCACCGGTATCTGCTGCAGCTTCGACTTTGCCGGCAGATTCCATTGCGGAGGACCTGTCGGAGTCGCGTAAATTGGACAAATGCGCGGTAAACGGAGCTACCAAGTTGAACGCCAGTGCTCTGCAGCATTTGAATTTGAGCACCGAGATGATTCGGCCAGGTCCAGGCGGATTCGGCTCCGTTGGTCGCAGAGTCGACCGAAAAGATAAGATTGTCAGTCCTGTAATACCGCAACCGTACAGGCCTCTGAAGAGCTTCCCATTCAGGCAGATAATAACGCCAGATTTGGGCCGAAAGGTCCAAAAGACGCCGAAATTCGTCGAGAAAAATACCCGTTTCCAGTATGGCAACTATAATCGATATTACGGCTACCGAAACACCAACAACGGTATCGACCTGAGATTGGAGATATTCGAAAAGCATCGCGAACTGTTCGCCAACAAAGACGTGCTGGATATCGGCTGCAACGTGGGTCACGTTTCGTTGATAGTGGCTCGAAGTTTCGGCGCAAGGTCGGTCACCGGCATAGACATAGATCGGTACTTGGTCGACGTTGCCAAAAAGAACGTCCAACATTATATCAACTGCCCTAGTCCGTATTCGATGGAATCGCCCAGTGCGACGCCGTCGGCCACCAATAAAAAACTCCTAGACCTGAAATACAAATGTTACCCGGTTTCGATGCCGATCCTGTATGGTCCCATTTATGACGGAAACGAGTTGAAGCCCAGCAGCAGCCCACAAGGACCTTCGTCTTGCCGAGAATTTCCCAAAAATGTTCGCTTCGTTCATGCCAACTATGTTCCAGAGTCCGAATCAATGCTGCAATCGGAGCTGCCCCAATACGATACCATTCTTTGCCTGAGCGTTACCAAATGGATGCATTTGAATTGGGCCGACCAAGGGCTCAAGCTAGCCTTTAAAAAAATGTACGCCCAGTTGAAACCCGGAGGCATTTTGGTCCTGGAACCGCAATCGTGGGATTCGTACAAACGCAAAAAAACATTAACCGAGACCATCTGGAGGAATTATCAGAATATCTCCTTGTTCCCGCATCATTTCGATAGGTATTTACTATCCTCCGAGGTGGGATTTTCACGGTGTCAAACTTTGGCTGTAGTCAACCATCATCATAAAGGATTTCGCAGAGCTATCAAGGTGTTCCGAAAGTCCACCAGAGTACAACCACTCAAGCATCAACCTCCACCAGCGGCCAGGATATCTGAGAAACAGTGATCGGTGATAGCGACGTCAAATGCCAAATTCAACGGTGATCATGTTCGAAGTCGATTTTTTTCGACGGTTTTGCGCTCGTATCGGTACAAGTACGCTCGGTTGAAATTTTTTGGAAATTGACCTCTGGTTCTGGAATGGAGTATTCGAAGCTGCAACAAGAGAAGCCTAGATTTCGTAGAGATTGCAGATTTTCTGGAAGTGAGCAGGGAAGGAGAAGGGTGGTCCTGGAAAAACCGAAAATTACCAGAATACACCAGTGGAGAATAGAAGGAGGAGGGGGGGGGGAGGAGTTGAAGTTTTTTTTTCTGTCTTAGAATGAAACAAAGGAGGAAAAAATCGAACGACCGATGAGTCAAGTTGGGTGGGGAAATAGACGATGCCATACTGCCTCCTTCTATTCATTTTTTTTTTTTGGTACGTTTTAATTCTCGTCGTATACCTAACTTATTATTTAATTTGTTAAAACAAAATTGTGATAAACGAGGAAGAAGACTTGCTGATTTTTTTCAATTTTTTATTCGGTTATTTTTCGTTTAATTTTATTCGAAAAACAAATTCTACTCTTGTGTAAATTTCAACCGAGCGTGTTTATTTTATAATTTTTTTCCCTTTTTCGAAATTCGTTCTTTGTAAATAGGTATTTTTATTTTATTTTCGTTCGATTATTTTCTCCCTTTTTTTGTTTTGTAATAATGAAGTCGAAGTTACCTATTTTTACGATGAGTATATGAAGTGGTGAAACGAACAATACGAATCGGATATTGTTTGATCAAGTGGAAAATTATGGTGGCGGTCGAGGTATCGGAGGGATGTTTTTGTGATGTTTTTTCTGTGCAGGAAACCGGGCAAGTTGAATCGAAAACCAAAGTTTTTTGTGTGTAAAGTATAGAAAGTTTCGGCGATGGTGGATGAATGAGCTCGTTCGAGAATGACTGAGGATTTTTCGCGTCGATTTTACCTTGATTATTGAAATATGTTCTCAATATTTTCGTAAATCGTGAAAATGAGATTTTTTGTTTGGTGGTATGTTCGTTTAAAATTTTACGATAAGTAGCTCGAAATGACTTGAAAGCTTGGTTGTTGTTGAAAAGTGGCTAAATTTTTTTCGGATGATTTTTTTTTTGAATTAAATTCTAGTTTTGATTTTTTTTATGAAAAGAGGAATGGAGGTAGAAAATTCTTCATTTTTTCAGAATTTAATTATGTCCCAAAGTACTATTTTTCTTTCAGAAATGATGAAGTTATTTATCCACTGTTGTGAATTTGATTTAAAATTTGTCGAAAAATGCCTCAAAAAATTCGTAAGACCGTTGATAATCGAAAAAAGTGATCAATTTTTTCAGTAGTATTTTTTTTTCAAAATTCAAAAATTCATTTTGTATTCAGATGAAACTTTTTTTTTTTAGAAATGATGAAGTTGATTAACCTTGATTACTTTTTAAACGTACTCAGGGTGAAGTGGCGGGCATCAATAATTGTGAATTTTATCAAAAATTTGTCGAAAAATTGATCGGTATTTTTGTTCGGAAAATTTTTTGTAATAAGTACATAAATTTGATTTTTTGAGAAGGGAGGGGAAAATGGGGGAAATCTCAGGTTCTTTTTTTCTAAGTAGAAATTTTTTTCGAAATTCAATTTTCTCCCAAAGTAATATCTTTTCCTTTTGATTAATTTTATAAACGTATTTACTAATGATGAAATTTTTTTATTTGATGGACTTGAAAGTAATAAAATTTTTCTGATTTCTTGAGAATGAAGAGGGGAAACTAGAAGGATTTGGTTTTCTCCTGTTCGGAATAAAAAAAAATCAAATCAGAGTGATTTCATTGGAGGGAGGGGAGAGATTCTTTTAATTTTTTAAAGTATTTTTTGCAGAAGAAACTATCTCAATTACTGAAAAATTCTCAATTTTTGCCCAAATTCGTGATTTTTTTTTATTTTGGGGAGGAGAAGGGATTTATTTGGAAATAATATTAGATTTTGATCAAAATTAAGAAAAACTTGTTTTGATTTATTTGAAAATTGTATCACCAGTTGGGTTGATTTTATTGAAAGTTTTGATTGATGGCTTTCTCTTACTCTTTTCTCCCTTCTCTCATGTACTTATCCATCGACGTGAATTTTTTTCATTTCTTCAACAAAATGATGAAATTTATGATTGTTGGTTTTATATTCACGTGATTATCATTTTTTCTAAATTTCCAATAGATATTTTTTCGAATCAAATTCGTGGATTTTTTTGATTTCTTTAAATATCGACGTAATGAATTGAGATAAGAAATATCTCTTAAATTTTTTCATTATTTTACCTGATTTCATGGTAAATTAGATAATAATTATTTAATATTTATTTGAAATGAATTTCACTATAAAGTTGATTTTTATAGAAAAAAGGACCGGTTAGTTTTTTAAAAAAATGAAAACAAAAATAAAATTATTTGATATTTGATGATCTCAGAGTTATTAAATTAGGTAGATAATCAAATATCTACTTCGAATTCAAATTTTATCCAAATTTCCATATTTTTTAAACAACAAAGAAGGAATAAGATCATTTCAATTTATGAGTGATTTTTTAAAAATTGCTTCATATCTAGGAAAAAATACATATTTTGGAAGTGCATAATTCACTTCGGATTCTAAATTTTCACTTTTTTTAAATGGAGGGGGCACAGGTATATCACTTATATGTATCACTAGGGTGAACTGTCTTTTGATTTTTTTGGAAAATGGGGGGGAGGGGGTTGAAAAAAAGTTGTGACATTGCGTCAAAAGAACGGGGTAAAAATTTTGAGCTTATTGAACTCTTATCGTTGAAATGAGAAGGGAATAAAAAATTTACGTTCTTTTTTTTGTTAATAAATAAATTATTATCACTAGTGAAGAGTGAAGAAAATCCTATTTTCCCCCAGTTTTTTGGGATGTTTACAGTGTGCTTAGTTGGTCACTTTTTCCACCTTCGATCATTTTTAGTCACTATTTCCAGCAAAAAGTCATCAAAATAACTTTTTTTAAAAATATTGTTGTAAAGACATAAAAGCGAATAAAATTACCAAAAAATTTTATGAAATCCATTCAAACCAGAGAGCTGAAATATTGGAGAAGGAAAATGAAATTTCATAGAGATCAATTCAATTGGGCATATTGAAAATCTCATTTTAAGAAATATTTTGAAAATTATTAAAATAAGGAGTAGAATTCATTGACCGCTCAAAAGTGAGATTTTTTCATCTGGAAACACGTCAGACCACCCCTGACTTTGTTTTTCATTTTTTATGGGTTCTAAATTTTCGTAAAATGGCGTCATCAATCGTCATTATCTCGTCAAATAATTTCCTATCATTTTTTTGTTCATTTCTATCTTCCAAAATATCTCCTAAAACGAAAAAATTTTTGCCATGCACAAAAATATTCACTAAAAAAATTTGCAAATTTAGAAAAAAATTTATTCTCTTCAACGGTAAAAATTGACCTATCTTTCAAAAAATCCATTTTTTTCGATTTCTTTAAAATTTTAATCTCTGTCATGATGAGAAAGGTTTAAGTGAGAAACTTGAATTTTTTATCACGTTTCTTTTGACGTCATGTCCTAATTTTTTCAGTTCCCTTCAAAAAAAAAATAAAAAAAATAGAAGGCAAACGATAATCCACCCAAATGTGTTGATACCTATTTTAAAAATTTTCATGAAATCAAAACACTTCGAACTTGGAGCACATTTTATGAAAATCGGTTCGAATACTCGACCGTAACTCCACCAAAAAATTTTTAAATAACGTGAACACTCGAAATATACTCAAAATTTCCTTCTTACGTGTACGGTAATTTTATTTGAAATAGACTCGAATGGTGCCAGAACAACGCAACCATTTACAATAAAATTTTAATCGTCGAAGCGACACGAGCTTTTGAGAAAATTTTTCCATTATGGTACTTTTATTTTAAGAAAGAAATTCGACAAATGAAGTTTTCGTATTAAAAAAACGCGTTTGACGCTGAAGTAATTATTTATGGTATTCGTGTTTAATTTAATTTTTCTTCCCAATACGATGAACAATGTTACCATTTAAAAATAGGTAACTGCATTAATATTATACTAAGTTTAATATTTCTATTTCGAATTTAAAAGGTACATGTAAAATTTTTCTATTCAGCTATTCCAAGAATACAAAAATAATGAGCTTACCTTTATAGATTGTTTTCCAAAAAGAAAACTTCAATGTACAATTTCTAATTAGAAAGCACTTATAACGATTATTCCAAAGTTCCTGGATTTTTACAGGTTTTCGTTTTTTAGGTAGAATTTCGCGTTTTCGATCGAGAATTCGCGAATATTGAAAAAATGAGTAATTTTGTTTCTCGTGTATACTTAATTACTTATTATACGTTTACGGTTATAGTATTGGTGATCGAAGCGGCCATTTTGTTTTTTAATTATAGCAAATGTAACAATAAATAACCGTGATTTTATTATTGTTTTCCTCTGTGCACGTTTCTTTATTTCCCTCCCTTTTTTTTGGTACATTTATCAATGAAAACGATTTGGTACAAATTTTTTATCTGAAACTTCATAGAAGAAGGGACAAGTTTTTTAGTTTTGAAAAAATTGAGATATTACCACATTAAATTAAACAAAATTAACGAAAAAGTGAGCTATGTTTTTAAAAAACGGGTCATAACTTTCAAAGTTCTGAATTTTTAAAGTTGAAATTTCAAAAATAAATTTTGAGAAAAACAGCTTCAAAGTTTTGGTACAGTTTGCATTTTTTTTCCATTTTTTTGTACGCGCATTAAAATTCGATTTTTTGAAACCCCCTCGACTGTTTGAGATGAAATTTTAGAAAGATGTTGAGGAAGGTTATAGGATCCTGCGACAAAATTTTGAGCTAATTTGGTTTTGCTATGTAAGCTCCATGGCAGCTTTAAGTTTGTGAACATTTTAAAAAAA
This sequence comes from Pseudococcus viburni, assembly GCA_033439095.1. Taxonomy (NCBI): domain Eukaryota; kingdom Metazoa; phylum Arthropoda; class Insecta; order Hemiptera; family Pseudococcidae; genus Pseudococcus; species Pseudococcus viburni. The sequence continues at coordinate 54,922 of JAVBJF010000578.1, read as the reverse complement.
TTTAAAACACGACTTTTTTCGAATAAAAGTCGATTTTTTGACCGAAGAAAGCGTCCTTTGGAAATATATCATTAAAGGAAATTGTAGAGGATTTTATTTGCTTTTTGCTCAGAACCATTAGTTTTTCTCAAATGGGTTTAGATTTCGAGGTACTCGTGGTCGAAGTTCGAATATGAATTCAAAAAAGGCAGTTTTCAAAATTCAAAAACACTGGAGCTCACATACTTCGATCAATTTAGCTGAAATTTTTGTCGTAGGATCCTTTAACCTTCTTCCTCGCCTCCCTAAAATTTCAGCTCAATCGGTCCAAGCCTTTTCGAGAAGTCAAAATTGAAGTGCGTGCAAAAATATGAAAAAAAAAAAAAAAAGGTCAAGATTTAAAAATTTTTTGGTTAGTACTTTCATTGGTAACATTGGAAAAAGCGTGAAATTCTCAAAAACGAAAAATCGCTGTTTTTGACTTCAATTTACATTTTTGCGTTTTCTGAAAAATCAACTTTCTGACATCTTTAACGAAGTTGTCCTCTTTCGTGTGAAATATCTCATATTGTTTGGAACGTTGTTTTGCGAGGATGAAATTTTATGTATTCAGCTGATAACACCGTGTTATGTATTTTTGTGAAATTCGGAAATTTATCCTGTGATAATTTTAATCGAAATGTAACGAATATGTTAAGTATTTATTGTTGCATTCGTATAGACTTTATGAATTTATTATTATTTTTTCGTTTTCTTTATTTTTTCCTTTTTCTTTCTCTTTATCTCATTCTTTTCTTTTAATAAATTGTAACGATTTTTTTCAATTTTTTTTATTGTTCAGAAATATTTCATTTGTAAAGGTTCATTTTGCAGAAAAAAAAGCGTTGCTGGTCAAGTATGGTGAATTGGTGAATGTGCCCTCAAAACCGATTTTGACCGCTTTTACCCCAAAAGGACAATTGAGAAAATATTTCGACATAAATTTTAGACCCCTAGCGCAAGTATTTTTAGGGGGAGGGTCTAAAATGTGTGTTTTTCTCAATTTTTTAATTTTTCGTCGAATATAAATAAAAAAAATTTGTGTTTTTTAGAAACATTCTAGAGGTTTAGAGGAACTCTAAAAATTTCATTTCAAAATTTTTGGGCAATATTTTGAACCCCTTTTTTGTAATGAAGGGTGAAAGGTGCAATGGATTTTTTTTTCTCAATTTGTGTGTCATTTATATCTATAATTACACCGCGAATTTTTTTAAGTTTTGAAGTGGTTGAAATTGTCAAAAAAAATTAAAACTGACGCCTCGAGCAATAGAAAAGTGTATTTTGCATGCACTTCAGTTGCAACAAAAAAAAAGTTCATAATATGTGACATTTCGGGACCCCATATTAGGGCTCTCACCTCCCCCTACCCCTATTTTTTGCCAATATAAAGTAGGCAATATTGGAGTCGATTTTGCATAAGTCGAGCTTTCTGAGTACGAATATGGAATCAAATATGCAATTGGAGCCCTCAAGTGTCTTGTACGGAGTTTCAATCAAAACATCACCAAAAAATGAATCAATAAGATGCAATGTTATGCAAAAAAAAGAATTTTGTGGTATGGGTTTTACTGAAAAACTAGTATTTGATTTGTATCCTTCCAGAGGTAATTTTTTTTAGGAGGGGGGGGGGGTGTCCAATCTAATATTATTCTCTATTGAAATGAGAGGTCCACAACTAAATGAATATCATCTGAAATAAAACATGTTTGTATTCGAAATGAGATTATTTCACTTCACACATTACATGTTCATCAATTACTTAATACTCCTATAGATAGAGTTTTTTTGTTTCCAAGCCACGTCTCCTCCTCCCCCTCTAAATTGAACGAGGTATTTGAATCATACAAGAATATCGGCGATTAATTTTTTTTCTGTCTCGAAATTGAAAATTGAATGATTTTTCTCCGATGTAATTTTTCATCCCGAAAAAAGGTTGATAACAGTTCAAAAAAATCCAATTTTGATGTAATGACATTTTGTCAGAATTGAAACAACTTTGTAGATTTTCTTAAGTATTTCAACTTGAAGGAAAATGTCCAAGTGGTAATCAATTTCTCTGAAAAAAATTGATGATGTAAATGTATTGAAAATTGCTTACATAAGCAATTTTCAAAATTGGAAAAAAATGATACAAATGTTGGGAAGTCTGTCATTACAAAAAACCATTTGCATATTAATAATACTTGCAAAGAAAGGTTTCTCAATCGGTAGTGAAATTTTGAACCGAAACCATAATAAATCAAAAGTACATCATGAAAAAACTTCATGTAAAAATTTTTAGATGCTAAAATCCAGTTCTCAAATTTCGCGAATTTTTGAAATTTTAAAATTACCTCATCGCCCTGCAAAATATGAAAATTTTATCTAATCGACGAAAAAAGCTAAAATTTGGTATAACGTATTTTTGACTTTCTAAATCGATTGGAAGCGATTTCGAGACATTTCGAAGCCTCCAAAAATTTTTAGAATTTTCCAGCACTGGAGAAAAGCCCTTAAAAATGATCCATTATGAACTTGAACGCAAATCACCCATATTGGTGACCTATTTCAATACGCGATCATGGATGTAAAAGTTCATATAGACCATTTTTATTAGGGTTTCTGCAGTGCTGGAAAATTCCAAAATTTTCTAGAAACTCAGAAACGTCTTGAAACCACTTCCAATCGATTCGAGAGGTCGAAAATAGGTTATGTTCCAAATTTCAGCTTTTTTCGTTGATTAGGTAACATTTTCTTATTTTGCAGGGTGATGAGGTAATTTTACAATTTCAAAAATTCGCTAAAATTCAAAAAATGAACTTGAGCACCGGAAATTTTTAGTATGAGGTTCTTCATCGATTCATTTTTGTTTCGGCTCATAAGTTTACTGCCAGTTGGGACAATTTCCTTGTTGGGGGAAAAATCCCTAAGCTGAGGTTACGTAATTTTTGGTCATAAAATTTGAAGAGTGATTGTCAGCAACCGCATTTTCCTCATTAAAAAAACTTGAACATGCAAAGGAAAGAAAATTTTCAAAATTTGGAATGTGTATTTCAACCATGAGAAATTACGACTTCTTCGAACAATTATTTTATTTTTATAATAATTATTTTTGCTGGGTCCTTTTTGTGGCCAAGTCCTTTTCCTCTCTCTTCATAAAATTGAAAAACACATTCGAATTCTGAAATTCGAGTGGAAAATCTTGTGGTACCGAATAATTAAATCGGTGAGAAATTTTTTCTTCAGTGTTTTAAAATAGAAGAGTTAATTATTTTTTACCAGAAGCCTCTGTCCATCTCTCTTTTTGAATGGACCTGAAAAAAAAATTACGTAAATAGAATCGAACTCTGAACAATTATTTTATAATATTTTTCCTGGGTACTTTCTGTAGCCAAATCCCCCTCTCCTCCTTTACTTCCGTTTTTTTTCTGTTGACCAATGCTCCCCTCTCCATTTCAAAAATGATATTTGAATTCTAAAATTTGCTTTAGATGTTTGAAAATATAAAGAGAACCACTCGAAATGTATCTCCTGTTTTGAGCGAGAATGGGATTTTCGGAAAGAGTGCGTTTCTCAATTCCTCAAATCTTCCATTTTAGAATTTCTGATTTTTTCAGTATTTTAAAATTTCCCCAAAAAACCGGAAAGTTGGCCGTGGTGGTTAAAAATCAAGTTCTCCCAATATTTTGAGAAGTTGAATCAGTGAATCTTCGTTTTTTATGATTTCCAAGGGAACCTACTTTAAAATGTTGATCTTCATGTTGAATTGTTCAAAGAAAATGAGAACTTGGTTTTTGTCTGGGATTGTGGGATTGGTGAAATTCAGTTTTGGGAGGTTAATAATTGGTTGGTGCTTTCCTCAAAAAATTTGGAATTACGCTGAAAAATTGCATTTTTGATTTTTTAAAACTTCTCCTAAAACTTGAGGTACCTAGCTGAAATTTTGGTTTCGAGAGTTTTAATAAAGTAGGATCTTTCTGAAATTCCCATTCTATATTATTTTACAACAGCCCAATTTTTTAAAAAAAAGTTTGTAACAACTTTGTTCAAAAAATTGATTTTTTGGTTGAACAAGAGCAAAAGTTCTTGCTTGAATTTATTTCAGTGAAAAAATATTAATTTTTTGGTCATTTGAGGGTCAGCGAGGGGAACCCATGAAAAAGTTTGAGCAAAATCAAAAGAACTGAGGCCAGAACCTGGGCAATTTCACGTGGAATGAGCCGAATGAAATTTACCCTCCGGATTAAACAATCCCCAAGTCCTTTTTTTCCTAAGAAGTGGTTTAGTTTTTGTGTTATTTTTGAAGTTCGAATATTAACTTTAATTTTTCATTATTTCAAAAGCTAAAACTCCTAAAAGAAAATCCTGACTCGTTTGGTAAGAAAGATATTTCACACTCTACCGATTTAGTTCCATTCATTTCTTGAGTAGAAAGTTCAGTTTGCTCAAAAAATGTTTTTTGCATTAAAGAACCGTAAGAATTTTTTAAATCAAAAAATTGAAAAAATTTGATTTTTTCCTCAAAAAATTGAAAAAATTTTGAGCTTTTTCTCTTTTTTCTCAAAAAATTGAAAAACTTTTGATTTTTTTTAAAAATTGAAAAAATGTTGAGCTTTCTCAAAAAATTGAAAAATTTTTGATTTTTTCTCAAAAAATTAAAAAACTTGATTTTTTTTAAAAATTGAGAAAATATTGATTTTTTTCTCAAAAAAATTGAAAAATTTTTATTTTTTCTCAAAAAATTGAAAAACTTTTGATTTTTTTCAAAAAATTGAAAAACTTTTGATTTTTTTTAAAAATTGAAAAAATGTTGAGCTTTCTCAAAAAATTGAAAAATTTTTGATTTTTTCTCATAAAATTGACAAACTTATGATTTTTTTTTTAAAATTGAAAAACTTGATTTTTTTCTCAAAAAATTGAAAATTTTTATATTTTTTCTCAAAAAATTAAAAACCTTATTTTTTCAAAAAATTAAAAACTTAAAAAATTTTGGATTTTTCTTAAAAAATTGAAAAACGTTTGATTTTTTTCGAAAAATTGAAAAAAATTTGATTTTTTTCTCAAAAAATTGAAAAAATTTCGATTTTTTTTCAAAAAATTGTTTAGTGAATTCCCTTGCAATAAAGTGAACTAACCCAGGCGCCCACTCAATAAGCACCATAGCTGGACCTTTACCCCCTCCCCCGCTCCCTCGCTGTAAAATATTCCCACAATGATCAGATTGTCACCGCCGAATGCTTGTAAAACGCGAGAGACAATTTTGACGTTGAGTTTTCTGTACATTTCAGGACCATGAGCTCGCACAGTAAAAAATCGAAAAAATCTCGAGGAGATGCGCCGATCTCAGCTTCGCCTCCGCCATTACCATCGTTATACGCCGAAACTTCGGAAGTAGCGCCACATTTTCGTTGCAAAGTGGAAACGCTGTCGGATAGCGATGACGACGAAATTAAATCGACGTCATCGGGATCAGTCGACGATCGTTTCATCAGCAACAATACAACGGTCGAAGATCCGAATCCTTGGGGACTTCACGATAGCGATAGCGATCTGAAAAATAATTGTTCTCCTCCTCAAATCGAAGTCATCGCCAAGAAATCTAAAAAAAGGAAAACGATCGAATTGACCGACGATGATTATAAACCGGCCAAAAAAAAGAAAAAGGATAAGGATAAGGATAAGGATAAAGTCGAAGAGCAGAATTCGGTGTTTAGCAGTCAAGCCGAAAAAATGATGGTAAGTCTTATCTACTTAATATCTGATGGCGGAGTTGACGTTTTCGCCTTAATACGGTCGTGAGAGGATCGTTTATGCTAAAAACACTACAAGAAACACATAATATTCGTTTTATTCGGCAATAAAACATAAGACAAAAATCGTGAGAAAAACAAGACCGAATTCATGAAACGTTATTGGCTTTCGGCCAAAAATAAAAAGTACATACAACAAACCGCGTCATAAAAACAAATACACGAATAATCGAACAGTCAAAACAAAAATTACAAAATAACGTAACTGTAACCTAAAAACGTAAATATAATATCGATACCAAGGGGAATTCGACTCTCTTTATCAACACCCCCCCATCGAATTTCACTTAAGACGTGTCTACGCAGAGGGCACTACGAATGCTCAGGAACGTTCCCCTGCTTACATTCTTCGTCATTATATCGGCCAATTGCTGCGCTGACTCGATTTTTCGGATGATGACTTCACCTCGCGCTACGGCTTCCCTTGTATTATGATATGCGACGTCAATATGCCTCGTTCTCCGAGATTCGTTGGTCGAAGCGATCGAAATGGCCGCTGAACTGTCGCACCAAATAGTCGTCGGGGTAACATTTTCGCCGAGTTCTTCCAGGCAATTCCTCCAGCCTTGGAACGCTGTCGTCGCTGAACTGAGTGCTAAATACTCTGCCTCTGCTGTGCTCATGGTCACCGATTTCTGTTTCTTGACCATCCAACCGATTACATTGTTGCCGTATTTAACAACCATTCCCGACGTCGATTTCCTATCTTCGAGATCTCCCGCATAATCGGAGTCGGCGTAGAACTGGAGTAACGATCCATAATTCTCGTACATGGCAAAACGTAATCCCAAGTTCATAGTTCCTCGTAAATAACGCCATATTCGTTTAATAGCCGTTACTAGGGATACTGAAGGTCGTGATTGGAATCTGCTGACGTAATTAACAGCAAATGCAATGTCCGGTCTCGTACACGTTGCGAGGTAAATGAGTTTACCAATCATGGATCTACACTGCGTTTCTAAGCTGAGATCCACCGTAGAACAATCAATTCTTAATCCGGCTTCCATTGGCGTCGGTGCAGCATTACATTCGCTTAGCTTGAGTTCCTTTAGCGCCGATTCTATGTATTCGCGCTGCGATAATTCCATCACTTTATTTTCTCGATCGTATTTGACGTTGATTCCCAGGAAATGCGTTATTTCTCCCAAATCCTTTAGGTTGAATCTCGTATTCATGTTCGCAATGATCTCGTCGATCCGTTTTCTCGTTTTGGCGATAATTAAAATGTCGTCCACGTAAACAAGGATTATCGTACCATCTTCATGAACGAAGACACACGGGTCAGATTTTAGCGGACGGAAACCCAGTGCTTCTAAAACGCTTGCCAGAAAATCGTACCAGGATTTCGCCGAAGTGCGCAGGCCGTAAATTTCCTTCAATAATCGGTACAGCTCTTTCTGTCCTTCGATGCGTAAATACAGCTTATACTTCAAAGGGCTGTTCAGGAAAGCGTTCGAAACGTCCGTATGTACGACGATGTATCCATTCTTTATTGCGTAAACCAGAATCGCACGTAAAATATCGATTTTAATCACTGGGGCGAACGTTAAATCGATTTCGAATTTTCGTCTGTCCATGAAACCTCTTGCGCAAAGTCTCGCTTTACAGAGCGGTGAGCCGTCAATGTTCTTCTTCTGTTTGAACGTCCATTTGGCGTCGACTATCGGAGCATCGATCGTTTCGGTTTCAGGCACAACTTCCATCACTCCGTTCGCTGTCATCGCGTTTGACTCGTTCTGCATCGCATTTCTCCATTCGGGGGACTGAATAGCCTCATCGTAGGAGATTTCAGAAGACTGTAGCGTATGCGCAATAAGCGCTGAGACGGTAGGTGGCGTTGTCGGCCAGCCTTTCGCTTCGTTAACGTGCACGTTTGATGAAAACACCATCTCGTTCGTCTTGGGATCAACGCACAGGTAACCGGTGTCACTGTAGCCGACCAGCTGCATCTCTCGGCTCTTTGGCTGCAACTTCGTTCTCTTCTCGTATGGCACCAGCACACTGGCTGCACTACCGAATATGCGTAGGTGTTTAAACGTAGGCGGCTTTCCGAACCATTTCTCATAGGGCGTAACGTTGTCAATCGCCGCTGACGGTGTACGATTAATGACGTAAATGGCTGCATAAACAGCGAAACCCCAATACGGCGCCGGTGCATTGCATTCGAAAAGCATGGCGCGGGTTCGCTCCATTATCGTACGATTGAAACGCTCTATCCGGCCATTATGCTCGTGCTCGTAGGGTTCTGACGGTTGTTGCACGATACCGCGAGCAATACAGTAATTTTTCATACGTCCGGCGACAAGTTCTAACGCGTTGTCGCACCGTAATGTCACGATTCTTCGGTTGAATTTCGCAGAAACCATTTGATCGTATTGTTCAAAATACTCGGCAACGTCGGATTTTGCGTACATCACGAAAGAAACAGCGTAATGCGTGAAGTCGTCCAAAAATGTCGCCACGAATCGCTCACCGTAGACAGATGGTTCTAGCGGACCAATCAAATCAGTATGAACCAACTCCAAAGGGTTCTTCGCACGTTGTCGTTCTTCTGCGTATGGCGTTTTTGCTTGCTTCGCCTCGTTACACACCGTACATTCGCCACATACTATACGTGTCGTACTGCATCTAGGATCGCCCACTAGTTCCCGTAACCCGGGTGGAGACGCGTGTCCTAGTCTTCGGCGCCAAAGCCTATCGCATTCGTTTGGCTGAGTGGCGTACGCTGTAGCGGTAGAATTCGCTAAATTGAACGGAACGGTGTATAGATCGTCTTGTACTGGGGCCCGAATAATAACATTACCATACGAGTCTCGAACAATAGCTTCGTTCTCATAAAAATGAACACTGTGACCTTTCTTCGTTATAGGCCTAACAGCTAACAAATTACATGGCGTATCTGCTGAATACAATGCGTCTTTAATTACAAACACAGAATTGTCGTTGCTCGCTTTCACGTCCACCGTCGCTGTAGAAACCAATTTACTACCGGCTGTTTGAATCTCAGTCACTCCATCTCGCACGTTTTCGGTCGTCGTCACGTTGGTTAAATGTCGCGATGCGCCGGAGTCCAAAATAAAATTTGTCTCATTGTCGTTTTTCACCTGTTCAGGCATCGTTGAAATTACTAAGGCACGCGGAGTACCAACTGGAGCGCTAGTAGATGACGTTGAATTCGTTGCACTGGTAGATTTCGGTCTTTTCGGATTTGCAGTATGATCACCATACTTTGGACAGCTTTTCCCAACATGCCCAGTCGCGTTGCAACGAAAACACTTCACTGGATTGACGTTTTCTCCACGATTCGTTCTGGAATTCGAATTACTCGTATTTACCGTATTTACCGTACTTCGGCAGAACTTCGCAATATGGCCTTCTTTTCCACATTTGTAGCACGTTCGAGGCGTTGCTGAGTAGGCGGCGTGTGGGGTACCACTGGAACTGTTCGTAGGCGTAGGTAACTTTGTAGATTCGGAAATAATAAGGGAACGAATCCCATCTAGGTTGGCGTTCATATGCAAACTGGCCATTGCCACCGTACGTGCATAATCCATTGACTTCGGTAACCCATCCAGCATCCACAGATATTCTTCTTCTTTCGAAACAACTTCTTCGTAACCTTTTAATTCGTTCACAAGTGCTGTTACGGCGTCACAATATTCTTCAGCACTTTGGTAACTCGCCATTTTTATCTTTGCCAGCTTAGACCTACAGGCAACTATAGCTGCGGCATCACGTTTGCCATATCTCGTCTGTAGTTCGTTCATTAAATCGTATGGATTTTCGGACACTACAGTATCCATAATCCGGTTCGTAAGGTGCGAAATCATAAAGTCCATTACCTTGTCTCGTATCTTCTGTGCACCCTGGGCGTTGGAGTTAGGGTTTGAAAGCGGCTGTCCCCATTCTCTGGCTTGCAATGCCAACTGCATGCGTCGCTGCCACTGCCGAAAGTTCTTACCGTCGAACATCAGGTGCGGAGCTATTTTAATCGTATCCATCTCGGTTCGGGAGTCCGTTGACAGCGTGTCCGTTGACTATCGTACCTGGAGATGTCCGTTGAAAACGTGGGCTGAAATGCACTCTGGAACTGAACCACGCTCTGCTACCATGATGGCGGAGTTGACGTTTTCGCCTTAATACGGTCGTGAGAGGATCGTTTATGCTAAAAACACTACAAGAAACACATAATATTCGTTTTATTCGGCAATAAAACATAAGACAAAAATCGTGAGAAAAACAAGACCGAATTCATGAAACGTTATTGGCTTTCGGCCAAAAATAAAAAGTACATACAACAAACCGCGTCATAAAAACAAATACACGAATAATCGAACAGTCAAAACAAAAATTACAAAATAACGTAACTGTAACCTAAAAACGTAAATATAATATCGATACCAAGGGGAATTCGACTCTCTTTATCAACAATATCTACTTTATCACTTTAGAAAAGGTGAATTTCTATCACAAAGGCTAAAACACAATTGGTTTGTTTGATTTTAGAAAATGATGGGTTACAACAAAGGCGAAGGTTTGGGTAAACATGGCCAAGGTCGAGTGGCCCCGGTGACCGCATCCAAACAAAAAGGAAGACGTGGGTTGGGTCTCGAGATAGCCGAAGTTGACCGTAGTCTAATTCAATACAATCCCGATGAGGAAATTAACTCCGTCCACGAAGACGTCTCTTGGTTATACGGAGTCGAAGAAATACAATTATCCGATATCGATCTTAGAGAATGGATCGTTCATGGTAAAAAGAAAAAAATCCTGGACGACGAGACTAACTTCTGTGACCCGAATATTCTCAATCAAGTGCTCATCTGTAAGACTGCTTTTGATAAAATGGGCTCGGACGAAAAACGCCGAGCTAGATCGAGATCCAATCCTTACGAATTGATCAAAAAAGGCCCATTTTTGAATCGAGCCGCCATGAAGATGGCTAACATGGATAATGTATTCGATTACATGTTTACCAGTCCAGTAGACGAATTCAGAGTAAGTTTTATACTCGTAATTGTCGCGAGTTTTTCCCTGGGGGAAAATTGATGATTTTGCGTTGTTTTTGCAGAATCCAATGGTGAACGATCATCAGCTTTTGTACTTCGCCGATGTTTGCGCCGGTCCTGGTGGATTTTCGGAGTACGTTCTTTCGAAGAAAAGGTGGCAAGCTAAAGGATTCGGATTTACGTTGAAAGGAGATAATGATTTTAAACTGGAAGATTTTTACGCCGGTCCTTGCGAATCGTTTGAACCTTTTTATGGTGAGTTAGATTGATTCAATTTTTAAAAATGGGTAATTTGGGTGAACCTCAAGAGGTTCTGTCAAAAATCAATATTATTTTTCACTGTTTTTTTGGTAAAAAATGTGAAATATTTGAAGCTCGGATGCTAAAAATCAATGTTTTGAGCAAATTCATCGATTTATTTCAGTGAAATTTGATTGCAATGGGAATATATGGGTGATAATCGACTGGATTCTTATTGATTTGAAAAGTTCGGTCATTAATAGTATTTGCAGGAACGGAGGTTTCGTTTTGATTTTCATAAAATGTAGCAAAATCAATTTTGACATCATAAAAGTCAGTAGTTGATGGAAAATTGAGAAAATTTCGGACTATTTTGTGAAAATGGGGGTTACGATTGTCTGAAATTAGGACCATTTTCCCATGATTTGGACGATTTTCTAAAAACTAAAAAATTTTACGAAAAAATTTTAAAATCAAATATTTTTTATAATTTTATTTATTCTGACTGTTGATAAAAAAAATTAAAAAGGAGATTGCCGCCAGGGTGCATTAACGAATTTTACCAAAAAAATTGTCCCCGGAGAGAAAAAAATTGAAAAATCTGGGAGAAGTAGAGTGTGCCAAGGCACACCTATGGTTTTGAGTAGGAAAAGCTATTTTACAATTTTTTTTTGTTTCCAAGAGTGAGGGCGCGGGCGTAGTGTTGATAAAACAAATTTTTCAAGTTTTCGTTCGGTTTTTGTTTTTTACACCTTTTTTGGGGTGTGCATTTTTTAATTTTTCGTTTTTTAACGTTTTATTGGTCGTGTTTATTTTTGAATACTTACCACTATTTTTTCAGAGATGAGAAATTTTTTTCAACAACAGAAAAAAAAACAAAAATTTTTAAAAAATTATTCAAAATTTACCTTTTTTAGGCATCGTAGTTCATAGTAGGTCACGTTTTTCATCAAAAGGTCACTTTTGGTCACTTTTTCTCTCAAAAAGTAACATTTTTTTTTTAATTGAAAAGAAATAAAAAAATTGATGCCTACTTTTTCCTTGAAAAAAAAACAAGTGCACCTACATCGTGGCTCTTTGGAATTTCGCTACCCCAGTAATGTAACCTGTTGTATGGAGGAATCTCACGGAACAGAACAGAATAGTAGAGCAGGGTGTCCACTTTCTGGAAAATTTGGAAAATTTAAACAATTCTAATAGTCCGGAAAACGGGAAAAGTCAAAGAATTTTGGAATTTTTTCTGGAATTGTTTAAAAATCAAAATCAAATCTAGAAAAGTGTTATTTTTTTGCAATGGAGGAACCCGAAAACATTACAAAGGCTTGCGTGGAATCCATCAATTTGAAGCACATGTTTTTTTTTTGGAGAGAAGGGGAAAAAAGGGCAATCAATAATTGTAAATAAATTTTTAAATTTCAAGTCCGGGACATCATTCATGTATTTCGTTTTTCAAAGCTTCGTAATTTTTCTTTGAAATAATTCGTTTCCTTTTTATTTGAGTTTTTTTCTGTGATAAATTTAAATCTTCAAGTTTTTATGGGGGGGGGGGGGGGGGAGGTCAATAATTTTTAGAATTAAACTTGAGTAGAAATATCTAAAAATTTCGTAAAAAATGAGTACTAGTTTTTGAAAAAAAAAAGTTCAACACCACACATTTCATATTATGGCTCTACCTAGGTACACAATTTCGAGTCGTAAAAACTTCATACGAAAAAATACCCCCCCCCCCCTTCTCCCGGAGCTTTGTAAATATCATATGTAAAAGGTCTGGAAAATTTCGAAATTCAAGAAAAGTGGTGACTTTCAGGACTTTTTGGTCACTTTTTTGGTCACCTTTTCTACTTCCAAAAGTCACTAAAGTCATTTTTTTGAAAATTTTTGCTACCATACCCGCTTTTTCTTATTTTTTTAAAGAAGAATTTCATCATTCTTAATTAAAAAATGGTTCAATTTGAAAAAAAATCAAAACAACCAAAAGGCATTTCGTTATATTTCAATTTTTTTGTTTTTGTTTTCGTTCTTGATTTGTTTTTTTTTTAAGAAAATAGACATTATAACTAAAATTTTTCTTTTTTAAAAACTGAAAAAAACGTATTTTCCGCTTTACTGAAGAAAAATAAAGTGATGTAAATTGCGACTTTTGGTTTCTGATTTCTTCCGTTTTCACAACATTGAGGGAGAGGAATGAGCCAAAAGTGATTGCAAAGCGCAGCCGAAAAGAGGGCATAGCTTTTAAATCATGAATGTTTCAGAGATTTCTCTTGCTAACAACGGAGGTATCTCAACTCAAAGTGATGTTTTGAGCTGAAACAAAAATAAATCGAAATTACATCACAAAAGAACCCCATATCCTAAAATGTCAAGGTTCAATTCTCCAATTTTGGCAAATTTTTGAAATTTCAAAGTTATCTCATCGCCTTGCACAATATGAAAATTTTATCTAATAAACGAAAAATACTGAAATTTGGTATATACCCTATTTTCGACCTCCCGAATCGACTGGGAGCGGTTTCGAGACGTTTCGAAGCCTCCAGAAAATTTTAGAGTTTTCTGGAAGCTCCGAAACGTGTTGAAAGTTAAAACTATTTTCAATCGATTTGGGAGGTCAAAAATAGGTCATGCACCAAATTTCAGTTTTTTTCGTTGGTTAGATAAAATTTTCATATTTTGCATGGCAATAAGGTAATTTTGAAATGTCAAAAATTCGCCAAAATTAGAAAAATGAACTTTAGCACCTGAAATTTTCAGTATGGAGTTCTTTTATGATGTATTTTCTGTTTATTTTTGCTTCTGCTCGAAATTTTACTTTTAGTTGAAATACCTACCTATCAATTCAAAAATTAGCTCACATCAAATAATTTGAATTAAAAGTGTGGAAATTAATTCCTGTTAAAATTATCATTATTTGGATTGTTTAACCATTGCCTAAAATGACCAATTTGCAAAAGGATTAGAATCCGGAAAGGTGACCAAGCATTGAAAATTGCTTCTAGTAAAACCTGGTAAAAATTGTGTCGAATTTAATGGTTTCTCAACTATCGCTCAAAAATTCTTTTTCAAAAGTTTTTCCAGAAAACGACTAATTTTTGCCATTAGAAGAATCCTCCTCCCTCCGGTGACGATTAATTGGTACCTAGATAAATTACCCCTTCTATATTTATTTAACCTTACTACAATCGAAGAACTCGAAATCATTTTCTCCAAGAACAAATTCTCCAATTAACCAACATATTTCTAAATTAGATGTCAATAATTCAAAAAATTCGAGTTTAAAAATTGAAGTTGGTAAATAAACGAGTTTCACGTTCATTATGCATGAAAATGATACCTGCATAGGTGGTCACGTAAGTTGAAAATTACCACTATTAAGAATTCATGCTTTGAATAATCAATACCTACGAAGTAATTTCAGTTTCGAAACTTTTTGATAGAAAGTAATCTCGATAAAATATTAAAAATTGTTCCAGTTCTTCATTTTCTTATTATTCACAACAACGTGGCAATTTACCTGTCATTTGTCCTTAATTATTTACTTCGAGGAGAAAAAAAGAAAGTTGAATTGAAAATTGTTGAATTTTGAAATTTTCATGAAAAATTTACAACGTAGAAAAATGATTTATTTTACAAATGCTATTAAAGATCTAAAATTTATAATTTTTCGACGATGGTTTTGTACTCGAAAAGAATTATTCATGGGAAAAAATTGAGTACAATATTAAGTACACGTATATATAATTAATTGCTTATTTTATCCATGACTTCTTCCAGCTCCGAGAGGAATATTACCCCCCCCCCCCCTTCATCAAATTATCAATTGATCCTGATATAAAACAGAATATTTTTGTCTGGGAAAAGAAAATTTCAATTAATAATACTTGAAAAAATTGCAAACGTTCCAAAAATTTACAAAACAATGTGATTTATCTCCAAGAATTTACATATCCCAAAATTTTCTTATTATCAAAGAGCCTTTCCGGATAAGGGTTGAAAACGGCCCCTGACCCAAAATTGGTCAAAACTGACCCAAAAGTTACTCCTAGCCTAAAACCATTCCAAAAAAAATTTGACTCCCCACACCCTTCCCTTCCGGAATTATCGCATCTCCAATGTCGAAAATTCAACTCGTGATATCTCTGGAAGGGGTGGATGAAAAATTTTGAAATTTTCACAGATTATACATCTTGTCGAGTAGTATATATGAGAATTTTTTGAGAATTTTCGGTTCAAATTTTTTCAATTTTTTGCATGTTGAAATTTTCAAAAAAGATTGAAATTTAATTTCAAAATCACTTCATCGCCCTATAAATCATGAAGGGGTACTGGCGCGGCAGTTAAGATGGGCGAATCTGCCCCGAGCTGAAATTCGAAACTAACCGATGGAAGTTGATTCTTATGGTCTGAAAACCTTGTGGAAAAATCTTTGGCCCCCTACCCCTCTCATATCCTTAGTTATGGGCCAAAACGTTATTTTTTTCAGTTTTTTCATTAGGAATTTTTATTTTCGCGAGTTTTCAACCAAATTTTTTCAAACTTGCGCGGGTGGTACACTATACTGAGGGGTATTAGTTGATGGTTTGAAAAAAATTTTCGATGATTTCTTTCTAGCTGAAACTCATGTTGGAAAACTTCAAATCGAGTTTTCTACATGATGGTTCAGAGGTGCAATTCTGAAAAAAATATATTTCATGTACCTAGTCCCTATGTACAACGTGATATTTTTTTCAGAATTTTTCAGGTGGTAGAACACCTTGAAAAATGCGAAACCCATTTTTCCACACCATTTTTCACTCATAAAGTGGTCATTTTTGGTCGAAAATTTTTTTTGTGTAATTTTACCCCAAAATACGTATTTAACTAACCCAAATCTTTTCCCAAACAGGCGAAGCCGGCGACGGCGATGTTTACAAATCTCAAAACATCCGAAGTTTCAAAGAACACGTCCTCAAGCACACCGATTTCGAAGGCGTGCATTTTATGATGGCCGACGGAGGATTCTCGGTCGAAGGAAACGAAAACATTCAAGAAATACTTTCAAAACGAATTTACCTTTGCCAGTGCCTAGTTGCTTTGTCGATAGTTCGAAAAAATGGCCATTTTGTGTGCAAATTGTTCGACATCTTTACGCCGTTCAGCGCCGGTATAATATACCTGATGTACAATTGTTTTAAGAAGATCTCTATTCATAAACCGAATACCAGTCGTCCGGCTAATTCTGAGAGATATATTATTTGCAAATGGAGGAACGAAAACGTCGATTACATTAGAGATTATATGTATTATGTTAACGAGCTACTGGACCAATGCGGCGAGTCGAACGATAAAGATATTAGCGAATTAGTTCCTGTGTCATTGATGAAAGATGATTTGAATTTTTACAACTATATCGTCAATTCTAATAATAAGTGAGTAGAATTTACGTTACCAAATTTGTAGAATATGATTTAATTTTAAGGCTTGGCGCTAGTTTAAGGGATTTATCCGGAAGCTCGTGGGGCATTCCATGTCGACTCGACTAGAAAATTAAATGGATTCCTATATCAAATTCGAAAATGAATATTTATAGAAAAAATAAGTGTTTGCGAGGGCTAATTTTGGATCTCTGGCTGATTCAAACTTGATGCCTTGGAATTGTTTTGTGGAATGCTGTTGATGCGGATCAGACTTTAATCCCCTCCCCCCACCCCTGTTTTCTTTCAGGAAAGTAACATAGGCCTTCAAAATCGAATTTTGAAAATTTTTAGATCCATTGCGTGAAATAATTTTTTTAAATAAGATTTCTATCCAAAAATTACAGCTCAGTCTAAATTCCCACTGGCGTCGAAAAATTTAATTTCTTTTTTGGGACCCCCTGAAAAACTAAAAACATTGTGATATTCTTTTTTCCATACATTTTTGCGTTGCAATATTTAAATTTAGATTGTATTGTCATTTTATAAATGTTGGCTCGGATTTTTTTCGAGGTATCAATTTTGAGTTCCCCGGAAAAAAGTTGAAAAAATCATTGTTTTAAACAAAAATATGAAATGTCTCTAATTATGCATATTCGTCGCATATAATGCTCAAAATTGCACTCCCTCGCCATATTTTGGAATTTTGAAAATTTTCTTCAAAAATTAATGGATTTAATTAACGATTTCACTGGCATAGCATTTCCCCCTCAAATCTCAGAACTAAAAAGAGATGCCAGGACCGTTCAAACAGCAATGTTTTCTTGGCAACGAGGACATTGAAGATCGAGTATCAAACTTTCCGTACAAATTGAGAAACCGGTTTGGGTCAAAAAATTGGGGTCAGGGTTCTTTATTGAAATGAATTCTACACACTGACACGATTAAAATGTGATATTTTTTTTTGAAACCGATTCAGCAGTTTCGAACCAGTTGTCAATAATATCCGAAAAAGTGGAGATATGAAAAAAAGTTTGAAACAAAAGTTGTAGGGAATTAAAAAATAATAATTATTCGTTTCATAACTTTTTTTTCCATCTTGTAATGTAAAGAAGTTGTACAAAAAGTTTGGGTATCATTTTTTCTTTTTAAACCATAACTCTTTTCAATTGCTAGATGAAAAAAAAATTACAGAACGTGAAATGTTCAGTTTTTAATTCTCTACAACTTTTATTTAAAACTTTTTTTCATATCTCCAATTTTTGATAACTGGTTAGTGGTTATCGATTTGAAAAAAAACACCTAAAAAACTTGGAAAAATTAGGGGTCATCATGCACTGGTTTTAAAAAAGTGGAGATATCAAAAAAAGTTTTAAATGAAAGTTGTAGAGAATTAAAAACTGAACGTTTCACGTTCTGTAATTTTTTTTTCATCTAGCAATTGAAAAGAGTTATGGTTTAAAAAGAAAAAATTATACTCAAACTTTTTGTACAACTTCTTTCCATTACAAGATGGAAAAAAATTTATGGAACGAATAATGATTATTTTTTAATTCTCTACAACTTTTGTTTCACACGTTTTTTCATATCTCCACTTTTTCGGATATTATTGACAACTAGTTCGAAACTGTTGAACTGGTTTCAAAAAAAACACATTACAATTTAATCGTGTCAGTGTGTAGAATTCATTTCAATAAAGAACCCCGACCCCAATTTTTTGACCCAAACCGGTTTCTCAATTTGTGGACACCCTGCAGGTAAAACTGAAAGTTTGATTATCGATGTTCAATGTCTTCGTCGCCAGGAACACATTACCGTTTGAATCGTCTTAGTATCCCCTTTTCAGTTCTGAGATATTGAGAATGAGAAGTGTTTCAAGTGAACAAGAGGACAATACTTCTATGTCATACTATATGTTTGTCATTGTTTGTTGTTGAAACAATCAATACGACCGATTTGAAAATTATTGTTTTTCGCCGTGTTTGAAAATAATATCAGAAACGACAATTTTGTTGGTTGAAAATGATCAATTTTCATCGTTTTTGGAAACGATCATTTCATAATTTTTGATCGTTTTCTGTCGTTTTTGAGAAAAGACCTGAAACGAACCATTTTACAGTGTGGAAATATCGTAGAATTTCGTCGTTTTTGAAAAAAAAGATTGAAAACGACCATTTTACTGATTAAAAATGAACGTTTTTTTGTCGTTTTTTATCGTTTTTGAAGAACGATCATAAACGACCATTTCACAATAAAAATAGGTTTCACCGTTTTTGAAAAAAAAAAGATTAGAAACGACCATGAACTGATTGGAAAAATGTCGTTTTTCAAGAAATGATCAGAAATAACCATTTTACTGATTTAAAAGTGGTCGTTTTTTGTCGTTATTCGTCGTTTTGGAAGAAACTACAAAAAATGACTATTTCATAATTATTTTTTAAAATGAGTATTTTCCGTGGTTTTGAAGAAACTATCAGAAACGGCTAATTAACAAAACAGAAAATGGTCGTTTTTTTTCAAAAACAATGGGAAAGAACCATTTTGCTGATTGGAAAATAAAATATTTTCGTCGTTTTGAGGAAACGATCGTTTCCTCACAATCGACGAAAAACTATAATTTTCAAAACTTGTAAAATAGTCGTTTCTTGTCGTTTCTTCACAAACCACAAAAAACGTCCATTTTAAAATCAGTAACATTGTGATCTGATCTTTTGTTCAAAAATGACGAAAAACGACCATATTTTTGTAGATATTGTAAAATTGTCGTTGCTGATCGTTTCCTCAAAAACGACGGACAGTGGCGCACCCAGGGGTGACTGGGGAGGCTATTACCCCCCCTCGCTCAAAAAGGAGATGTTTTATTACAAAAATGTGAAAAAAGTGCATATTTGATGAAATTTTGCCTTTAAGAATCAGTGAAAGGATTTCCATTGAAAATTAATGATCGATTTTTACTGAGAGATTAGTTTTTCAGTTGAATTTATTTCACTGATTCAATCAGGTAAATTTTACTAATTCAGATTGAAGTATTGTATTGATTGTTTGTTCCAAAAAAGTCTGCAATTTTCGAAATTGTCTTTGCCTAAATCTGTTTATGGATCATCATTATCAGCGTACTAATTAATAATTCTTTCATTAAAATTTGACCCCTCTCCTATTTTTCTCCCAAATTCTCAGCCCCTGCCTTGAATAATTTCTGGGCACGCTTATGACGACGTAAATTATAATTTTCAAAAATATTCAAGTTCGACGTAGCCTTAGCTCAAAATTGACTCTCACAGGCACTCCTCGTTTTGACTCACATCTCAAGAATTTGCAAAATGAAGGTGTTTAATTTTGCTATTTGCACTTTGCAGTCTTGGCGTTTTTTTTCTTTTTTGAAAACATGTGGATATAAAGTATCGAAACTTTTTTGAGGTATTCAGCGTGCATTTTTTGGTTTTGGCAGGCATCATAGCGGGTCACTTTTTTCGACTTCAGTCACTTTTGGCTACTTTTCACGTCTAAAAGATCACTTTGGTTACTTTTTCCCCTCAAAAGTCACTTTTTCTTCGCACTTCCAGGCAAAAATTCAAACTTTCACGGAGAAATTGCTATTTTTCAAAATTCTTTAAGAAAAAAAAATTAAAAAATAGATTTTTGCTAGTTTGTTTGTAGTTCAGGCATTTTAGGATTTGACCCCCAAAAATTAAAGCCTGATTTTTTTTTTTCGTGTTTTACGTTCGTAATGGTCCACTACTTAACATACTAAAATGGACACCCCTCACAGCCCTCCGCTTCCCCCAGGGAAGAGGTAAACGTACGCTGAAAACCGGTTTTTCGTGAATATCTCCTCAAATAAGCCTCAAAATTGAAAAGTAGTTATGAACAATCTTGTTCTACGCGTAATTTCCTATCGGAAGGGTTTTTTCTTTTTCAAAAACACTCACTTCCTTGACCAAAAATTAAGGGTAAAAAACACCTATTTTTCAACAATTTACAGCATTTTTGGAAAAAATCGAAACTTTTGGGAATATCTCCTCAAAAAAGCTTCAAAATGGAAAAATGGTTATGAACAATCATGTTCTACGTGTAATTTCCTATCAGACAGGTTCGTTTTTTTTCGAAAACACCCGCTTCTTTGCCCAAAAATTAAGGGTAAAAACGCCTATTTTTCCAATATTTACAGGATTTTTGGAAATGATGGAAACACGAAGCTGAAAATATCGTTTTTGAATCCTTACGACTCAAAGAAATGTTTCGTATCTAGTCCAGTCAAATTAGCTCGAACCTAGAAAAAATTCCCATTAAGCTGAATTTTGGTTTATACGATGTATAATGGTGTCAGTTACAACATAAAAAAATGTCCGCTCCCCAAGTGTGGAGCTCGCCCCAGGAGGGGGGAAAAACCCCCTCAAAAAGTGGTTTTTCGTCTCTACCGCCTCAGGGAAGCCTCAAATCAAAAAATAACAAGTATAAAAATAAAATCTACATCAAATTTCCTATCAAACAGACTTTTCACTTTTTGAGATAACTTAAACCTAACCTCAGTTATGAGTGCTTAAAATTGACCTCTTTTCACATTTTTTCAATTTCAGCCTGAAAATACACTTATTACGGGTTTAAAACGCATTTTAGGGGAAAATAGGTAAGAACTAAAAGTGTTCCTCATCCAATTTTACATCCGATATAGCTCTCATGTTTTTCAAAAAACCCCAAAATGGAGGAAGGGAGGGCAAAAAATCAAATTTATAATTCATATCCTAATTAATATAGTCGCTAATTGCAAAAAAATGGCTTTTGATGAAAGAAGCATGAAAGTTGGTATGATGAACAACAAGACCATAACAAAATATTAGAGTACGGGAGCACTTTCAATTCACCCTAGGGGGTGCGAGGGGGTGGTTTTTTAAGGCTCCAGCCCCTCCCCCATGTGATGAGCTTGAGCAAAGTCGACGTTCTTGGGGTCGATTTCATATATTTCAACCTCCCTGAACATGAATATGCCATTACTTTTGAAATCTGATAACTAGAAGAGCCCCAAATGTCAAATTAAAATCCCCCCCTATTTACCAATATTTGTGAAAAATACCCGAAAATCGCAGCTTTTTGCCCCTATACCTCACATAACGGTCAGGAACGAATTTACAATACGATATTCAGATAATAGAGGTCAAACCCCATCTATAGACGTAGAAACTGACATCCGAACTTCACACATCTTCATGGGAAGGAGTAGGAGGTGCTACAATATTCTCAAATTTGATAGTTTTTTTTTTGAATATTTTGGTCTCTGTGCGTGATATAATAGTATATTTATTCTCTGTGCGTGATATAATAGTATATTTATTGCGGATATGACAATCCGATATCTTGACTAATAAATCTAGATATTTTCGAGGGCTCCCAGAATCGCGGTTGAGGAGATACGGGGGTTCAGAAATTTCATCAAACTGGTAGGCTTTCCGGTTTTTTGTATACCTAATGCACTGTCTGTGCTGAGCTGCTGACGTTTCCTTTTTTTGAAATATTTTAGTAGTTACCTTATTTGATATGACGTTCAACTTTTTCACATCTAATGAATCACATTGTAATCAAAACCCCTCTCCCTCATCTCCGGTGTGATGGGAGGGGAGAGGATGAGTAACTTCCAATGATTAATTTTTAGTTTGACGAAATTCTGAACCCCGTATCTCCTCAACCGCGATTCTGGGAGCCCTCGAAAATATCTAGATTTATTAGTCAAGATATCGGATTGTCATATCCGCAATAAATGGTTAAAAATCTTTTATATCACGCACAGAGACCAAAAATATTCAAAAAAAAAAACCTATGCAAATTTGAGAATATTGTAACACCTCCTACTCCTTCCCATGAAGATGTGTGAAGTTCGGATGTCAGTTTATACGTCTATAGATGGGGTTTGACCTCTATTATCTGAATATCGTATTGTAAATTCGTTTCCGACCGTTATGTGAGGTATAGGGGCAAAAAGCTGCGATTTTCGGGTATTTTTCACAAATATTGGTAAATAGGGGGGGATTTTAATTTGACATTTGGGGCTCTTCTAGTTATCAGATTTCAAAAGTAATGGCATATTCATGTTCAGGGAGGTTGAAATATATGAAATCGACCCCAAGAACGTCGACTTTTGCTCAAGCTCATCACATGGGGGAGGGGCTGGAGCCTTAAAAAACCACCCCCTCGCACCCCCTAGGGTGAATTGAAAGTGCTCCCGTACTCTAATATTTTGTTATGGTCTTGTTGTTCATCATACCAACTTTCATGCTTCTTTCATCAAAAGCCATTTTTTTGCAATTAGCGACTATATTAATTAGGATATGAATTATAAATTTGATTTTTTGCCCCCCTTCCTCCATTTTGGGGTTTTTTGAAAAACATGAGAGCTATATCGGATGTAAAATCGGACGAGGAACACTTTTAGTTCTTACCAATTTTCCCCTAAAATGCGTTTTAAACCCGTAATAAGTGTATTTTCAGGCTGAAATTGAAAAAATGTGAAAAGAGGTCAACTTTAAGCACTCATAACTGAGGTTAGGATCAAGTTATCTCAAAAAGTGAAAAGTCTGTTTGATAGGAAATTTGATGTAGATTTTATTTTTATACTTGTTATTTTTTGATTTGAGGCTTCCCTGAGGCGGTAGAGACGAAAAACCACTTTTTGAGGGGGTTTTTCCCCCCTCCTGGGGCGAGCTCCACACTTGGGGAGCGGACATTTTTTTATGTTGTAACTGACACCATTATACATCGTATAAACCAAAATTCAGCTTAATGGGAATTTTTTCTAGGTTCGAGCTAATTTGACTGGACTAATCACCAATAATCAACAATAACACCGCGTTTATAGTACCTACTTTTTCTTTCCACAACCTCGATTTTTTGAATGCAGTATTCAATAACCTCCCTTATAATTAACGGTAGGGGTTGAAATTTTTTACTTTTTTTGAAATACCCTACCAGCATGTACATATAAAAAATACTCATTTTGGGTACTTTTAGCTTCGTATTTCCATAATTTCCAAAAATACTGTAAATATTGGAAAAATAGGCGTTTTTAACCCTTAATTTTTGGGCAAAGCAGCTGGTGTTTTCGAAAAAAAAACGAACCTGTCTGATAGGAAATTACACGTAAAACATGATTGTTCATAACCATTTTTCCATTTTGAGGCTTTTTTGAGGAGATATTCTCAAAAGTTTCGATTTTTTCCAAAAATGCTGTAAATTGTTGAAAAGTAGGTGTTTTTACCCTTAATTTTTGGTCAAGAAAGTGACTGTTTTTGAAAAAGAAAAAAAACCTTCCGATAGGAAATTACGCGTAGAACAAGATTGTTCATAACTACTTTTCAATTTTAAGGCTTATTTGAGGAGATATTCACGAAAAACCGGTTTTCAGCGGACGTTTACCCCTCCCCTGGGGGTAGCGGAGGGTTGTGGGGGTGTCCATTTTAGTATGTTGTGTAGTGGACTATTACGAACGTAAAACACGAAAAAAAATCAGGCTTTAATTTTTGGGGGGTTTGGTACATTTTTTCTCTTATTTGCCAGGACTATTGTTTTTTTTGACGAAGGAATTTGATAAATGAAATTATTCACGTCTTTCCAGTTGATTTATCTTTGAAATGTTTGCAGAAAACTACAAAAAATCCCCCCCCCCAGAAAACTACAAAAAATCCCCCCCCCAGAAAACTGTAAAAAATTACCCTCCTCCCCCCGAAAAAATTGAATTTTTGGTCGCTTTTGATTATTTTTTGGTCATTTTTCTGCTCAAAAAAAGTTACTTTTTTCTTCAAAAATTTCGCTATGATGCCTGTCTTGGTCGAATGGACATGAAATGATTTTCTCCTCCATCCCTCCAAGGTCGAGACTACAGAGCAACTGGAATTTTTATGATAGGCCTTTTTAATTCAAAAACTGATCACCTTCGTTTTTTCGAGTTTTGAATTAAGTTTAAATTTGTAAACCCCCCCCCGGTAACCTCTACTGGGCCACTGGGCACCTGCGTGTCCCATTTCCTCATATTTTTAATATTTCTCTCAATAGAACAACATTCAGATAGGTGAGGCTGAGGATTAAATTTGAGTCGCTTAGCTGTGTGAATTTATTTGGTTTTATGGTTGTGTTGTGGCGTGTGAAACAAAGGAACAATAGATTCCCACATCCAACATTCCTTCTGCTTCGAACCCTACGGAATTCTGATGATTTCAAGCTCACAACTTCGACTGCTTTCAAGACGCCAAACGGCAACGGCATCCACAACTCTCAACGTACCTTTGAAGAGTCGCACCGAATCGAAAATGCCGGATCAACGAAACAGAGTAGTTGAAATGTTAGATAAGTTTTTTAAAAAACTCGATAATCCGGTTCCAGTGTTTTATTACATGGAAGAAGAGAAGGGGTAAACCAAGTTTTACGCGCATGCGCAGTTGCTGTTTTTTAGAATTCATTCGGAATTTCGGATCTCGAGTGTTTTCCATACGGTCGCTTCATTGTATGTGTGTGTAAATCAACATTCAACATATGCTAACAGAAGATAATGATCCGGTGAAAATTTTTTACGTTTGTGGTTCTCTATGGTTTCTCTCGTTCTAATTTCACCATCACCGAGTGTTTTAGTTTTTGAGTATTATCTACATGTGTAATTGATTTCTATCCAAATAATCCGAACATGTGCTATCATTTTGTATACTTCGGTGTCGAATTCATCGTATTTGTCTAATTCAACGTCTGTACCCATATCTCCATCATGGGATCTTACGACTTCGAAAATGCTCAAGATGCCACGAATTTAAAATCAGCCTCGATGGAACGAGTGAATTCCATTCGTACTACGATCGTGAACGAGACCATCGTCAGCAGATTAGATTATCAGCCGGCGCCAGATCAAATGAATCCGTTTCGAGACGAGATAAACGAATTGAGGTACAAAGTGGACGCATTATCGTCCCAAAATACCAGACTGCAAAAACAGCTGAACACCGTCGAGCAGTACGCACGAAGAAACAATATAGTCATCAAGGGAGTTCCAGTGGAGAAAGGCGAAAATTTAAAGGAAATCGTTTTCAGAATCGCGAATGCGTTGAACGTGCAACTCTACGATTGTCACGTAAACGCTGCTTACAGGTCGAAAGACGAAATACCTTTAATAATTGCCAAATTAAACGATAACGAAATGAAGCAAACGATAATCAGAAGAGCGAAGGTGATGAAATTGAAAGCTTCAGATTTAAATTTCGGTACAAATCATTCCATTTCGATTGGAGATCATCTTACGAAGCATTCAGCGGAGGTGTTGAGGCTGAAACGATTAAGAGAAGAGTCGGAAACCGATCGCTACGATACAAACAAGAGGTTGCTGAGGGTGTCTGAAATTCTCGATGAAATGTCCAGGTATAAAGAGTGAACTTGTTTGAGTCTTAATGTTGAATTTTCTCAGCTCTGGTGTATATTTTATTGTGTTATTATTGGTTTATTATCAGTATCTGATGTTGTTCTGTTTTTCGTCGAATACGCAACTATTTTCATAGAGTTTAGATTCTTCTAGCAGGTTAATTAAGATAACGAGCTCCGAACATATCCACGATCGCTTTTTCGCTTTTTTATCTCAAATAAACGCTGCTTTCTATGAATTAATCGTTACCTAATGATGTTTTCAGTTTGGGTAAACGTCAAATCAACAGTTTGGCAAAAATCGTCGAATACTCCGAAGACGAAACGTTAGTCGAAGAAAGACAAAACCAGTTGAAGAAGGACTGCATGGATGCCTGGGAGATACCGATAAAAGCTCGTCGAGAACCATCCAGAGAACAGCCGGATTTCATCAGCAGAAGACTGTTGGAGAACGATAGTAGTAAGTTGATCTTTTTGGGGTTTGTCTGTCTTCACACGGAATGATCAACAAAATGTAAATCGTTCGTTCGAATCGCAACTTCTCAACGTGTCCAAGATAGCAGGGATGAAGAGCTAAATGCTAAAAGTATAAAGCAAAAAGCTGAAAGTCGATCAAATTTAGGTAACAAATCAAAAGTCGAAAGTGCGAAAGTTTTAAAAATAGCAAGCTTAAAGCTCGAGCGTCTAGTTTCATCGGAGTGTTGTCGGAAATGTTGCGACACGATTTTTTTTTTAAGTTTTCGTCACAAAACGACACAGAATATTTTCGTTTTTTAAGGGGGGTATGAAATCAGTTTTTTTACGTGTATTTTCATGTTCCTTTTTCTCGATTACCAGAAGAGGTGGAAGGCTGAAATTTGAAGGGTAAATAATGTCAACCTTGAGCTACACTTTAACGGGGGGATTTCAAAATTTAGTTCATGCTTCCGAAATTAAGCTTACATGTAGAAAGCTCTCTTAAAACACCATGTTTTTTGACATACAAATAATTTCTCAGCTTGTTCTATGCGTGATAAATGAAAAAGCCTACGTCTATTTATAGAGTATGACTTGCTGAAAAAAACAAAAAAAAAAGTAAGTTGATCGATACAGTCGTTCCTGAGAAAAAGGTACATGAACATTGAAAAAGTACATTTTGAGAAAAACAGCTTTAAAGTTCGAACTTTATTTTTCATATGTGAACTTCAGTTTAGTTGTACTTCTGAGATCCAGGTCTAAATGATCATATATTTTTTAAATTTTTGTTGAAAAACAAGGCTGATCAAATAATTCTGGTTGAGAATTTTGAGTTTGTGGGTGTTCGTTTGTACCAGCATCTGATTGGATAGCTTTCAGTTCATCAAAATTTCTCCTGAATTTTAGGAAAATCTTGACCATAAAAAAATAATTTTTCAACCTTAAGAAAAATGATTTTCAAAAAGTATTATGTATCATTTTGAAAAGAATAAAATAGAGAATTCAAATCCCTAGAAAACTCAATTTTGGATTTCTTCACCAAAAATGATTTCATACCCCCCCTTAAAACAGTTTAAAATTTTCTGAACATTTTTTTTCAAGTCCAAATTTTTTCAGATTTTTCTCAACTCGGTTTTTTTTTCAGACGTAATTTTCTCAACTATTTTTTTTCTTTCAATTTTCTCAACTCAATTTTTTTCTTCAAATTTTTTCAAACGTGATTTTCTCAAATCAATTTTTTTCTTCCAATTTTCTCAACATCTCAACCAACTTTTTCTTCTTCAAATTTTCTCAACTAAAATTTTTTCAAACGTAATTTTTTCTTTCAATTTTCTCAATAAATTTTTCTTCTTCAAAGTTTCTCAACTCAATTTTTTTCTTCAAATTTTCTCAACTCAAATTTTTTCTCCAATTTTCTCAACTAATTTTTTCTTCTTCTAATTTTCTCAACTCAAATTTTTCTTTTTCCAATTTTTATCAACTAAAATTTTTTCAGGCGTAATTTTCTCAACTCAATTCTTTTTCTTTAAATTTTCTCAACTCAAATTTTTTTCTTCAAATTTTCTTAATTCAAATTTTTTTAAATGCAATTTTCTCAACTCAAATTTTTTTCTTCCAATGTTTTCAACTAAATTTTTTTCTTCTCATAACTTGTGTCATTACGTGATAAGAACTCGGAAAATAAATTGTGCTGCTGCAAAATTTGAGTTGAGAAAATTATACCTGAAAAAATTGAAGCGGCCATTTAAAAAACAACCATAGTCCAAAATCTGTATATGAGAAAAGGGACATAGGTGTACTGAAAAAAAGGTTACACCTGGGTTCCTTTTCTCGTATACGGATTTTGGACTATGGTTGTTTTTTAAATGGACGCTTCAATTTGAGTTGAGAAAATTACGTCTGAAAAAAGTTGAAGAAAATTGAAAGAAAAAAATTTGAGTCAAGAAAATGAAGAAAATTATGTCTAAAAAAATTTGGTAGAGCGTTAAAAGACGAACATTTTCCTTTTTTTATATTTTTTCTACGTGGTCTTGGGGCCGAGCTAATGCAAAAAGAAAAAAGATCGACGCAGCGTTCGAAAATTTTTCACAAAATTTTAAACCCCCTCTTTTGGGGTTCAATTTGGGTCCAGGGGTTAGATGATTATAAAAATCGACTTTAGCGACCACGGAAACCCCAGAAACCCACTTGTTGGGCTATTGGTTTGCTAGATTTTATACCAAGCCTACACACGTGTAATTTATTGAGTTGATGAAAAATTTTCAAACCCCGCGTCGATCTTTTTTCTTTTTGCATTAGCTCGGCCCCAAGACCACGTAGAAAAAATATAAAAAAAGGAAAATGTTCGTCTTTTAACGCTCTACAACGTTTGTTTGAACCAATTTTTCGAATTTTTCACTGTAGCTGAGATATTCCAGGGGGAAAATGCAACTTTTTCTACAGGGGGTCCACCCCCCTACTTTGAGATGAGGGGTCGGTTGTTCATTTTTCTTATTCTACACAGTAATAGGATGTACTATGCAAAAGAGCCGCTCCTAAAAGTCGATTAACCCGATTTTTGGTGATTTTTTCTGATAATGGGAAATTTTCAAAATTGATTTTTTTCTGAAGCTCCTAGCTCCCTCCCATGACGTCTTAGGAAAAAATTGTGAATAACAAAATTGTTTGTTTTTTTATTCTCTACAATTTTTGTTTCAAGTATTTTTTCGTAAATACGAAATTTTGAAAGTTATAGCCGAAAAACAAAAATTTGAACCCCTTTACCCTCCAAAGGGGATCAAAATATTCACCGATTTTAGGGAAAGTCGGGTATGTTGAAATACACCCTCTACAAAGCTTATATACGAACTTTCCCGTTTCCGGGAATTTTTTTTGGCTTTTGGCTTTTTTTAAGCTAAATCGTCCGTACTATACATAGTTTTCATTTTTCCAACTCTAGAAATATTTTCTCAAAAATAAATCTTTTCTCAAGTTTTTCGCTCTCAAAATTTTTTCTCAGTTGTTCAATTTTTACAGCTTTTGAATTTTTTTTCTCAAAATTCCATTTTTTTAGCTCAAATGTTTTTTTCAAATTATTTTCCAGCTCTGAAATTTTTAGAATAATTTTTTTTTTTAAAATAGGTTGAAAAACATTTTAAGAAATTTATTGTGAGAAAAATTCTAGAGAATGTCAAGTTTTTAAAAATTTTGAGATCAAAGAATTGGATTTTACAGTTGATAATTTAGATAAATAATATTAGTAAATGAAAATTTTTTAGCAAAAATGAAAATCGAAGAAATTGAAAAAAATTTTGAGGAAGAAAGTTTGATGGGGGGAAAAATTTATTGAAGTTGAAAAAATTGATATTATGAGAAAAAAATTCGAAATCTGAAAAAATTAAAATTTTGAGAAAAAGGTACAGTTAACAGCTGAGATGATCAATGTAACGGTGAAGGTGATGAAAGAACGACAAAAAAAATGAACGAGATGCGTAGTTCGGTCATTTTGTTGTTCATTCCATGTGAGAAGTGACAGACCCGATTTTTTTTACTCGATTTCGACTAAATTCAGCATACTAATCGAATCACTTGGCAGGTTTCCTCAGACAGACTCCCAAGAACATTATGACCGTCGATATGTGCGAAAGTCTGTATACTGTTTACGACTGGCACGCTGTGATTCTAGGATCGAATCGAGAAGCGACTTTTTACCTCGGAGCATCTCACAAGAAATGTTTCAAATACGAATCAGCTTCCGGTAAATGGGCACAGGTACCTCCGATGAACGAATGCGGTCTCGAGCTGAGTCCAGATACGTTACTGTATGGTGAAATCGTACCAGAGGTCATCGGTACGTTTAGAGCTCAACGTAGGATCAACGTTTTCCATATCATCGATGGGTATATTCTCGGCGGAATCAATATTAGCCAGTTACACTATACCGAAAGGATTGCGCGATGTTCGTTGTACGCGAAATCATTAACCAGACCTAGTCTTACGAAAGTGATGCCAATTAGAATGAAAACAGTGTTCGATTTGGAACGTATCGAAGACGATGCGTTTTGCAAGTACGTGTAATCGATTAATTATCGTTTATGAGTTGTCTGATCATGTTGGATATTTATATTTGGGGTTGTTTCAGAATGATGGATATTAGCATGAAAAATGGTCGACCTAGGTTAGCTGTTCCTGCGTACGATGCTCTCAACGCCGAACAATATTTTCTTCCTAAAGGTATAATGTTTCTCAAAGCCACCAAAATACCGTACAGAAGATTCTATTCGAAAACCAATAACTTGAAGTATTATTGGGCTCCCAAATTACCAGCTTTGTTTGATAAAGACCGTCCGCCCGAATCTGTGGCTAATTTTAAGTAAGCACTGACTCATCTGTATATTTAATTGTTTGTGGTATACGTGTTCTAAATATGTTTTATGGCTCATTCCATGACTCGACCAGGTTTTGACCTTGGGTCTTCCGATTTCGCACAAATTTTTTTTACGAGGTATCCTCGATGGTCTAATGAAGGAATCACCGTCATTCCGATCCTAATCCTTCGGGGGGGGGGGGGGTTGTAATTTTCTTATAATTAGGATTTTTTTGTGAAAGTTTGAAAACATACGTTAATTTTTTTTTAAATTCGAAGTTGAGAAAATTTTTTAGAAATTCTCAATAAAAAATTTTGAATCTGAAAAAAAATTGAGGAAAAATTTTAAAATAAGTACATAATTGAAGAAATTTTTGAATTGAAAATTTTTTAAAATATGAAGTTGAAAAAAATTTGAAGAAATCAAAGTTGAAAAAATTTTGAATACTAAAATTTTTTTTATTGCACATTTTTTTAAATTTATTTTTTCAAAATTTTTCAATTCAATATTTTCATAATTTTAAAAATTTTTTCTTAATCATTTTATTTATCTGGAAGAAATTTCGAAAAATAAGAGGCTAAAATTTAAAAAAAAATCAAAGCAGGAAAAATTTCTTGAAATTTTTCCTGCTTTGATTTTTTTTTAAATTTTAGCCTCTTATTTTTCGAAATTTCTTCCAGATAAATAAAATGATTAAGAAAAAATTTTTAAAATTATGAAAATATTGAATTGAAAAATTTTGAAAAAATAAATTTAAAAAAATGTGCAATAAAAAAAATTTTAGTATTCAAAATTTTTTCAACTTTGATTTCTTCAAATTTTTTTCAACTTCATATTTTAAAAAATTTTCAATTCAAAAATTTCTTCAATTATGTACTTATTTTAAAATTTTTCCTCAATTTTTTTTCAGATTCAAAATTTTTTATTGAGAATTTCTAAAAAATTTTCTCAACTTCGAATTTAAAAAAAAATTAACGTATGTTTTCAAACTTTTTTTCAACTAAATGAATGATAAGAAGAAATTTTTTTAAATACTTACCTTAATAAAAATATGAAATTGGAAAAAATAAAAAATTTCAAAGTTGGAAGAATTTTGAGGAAATTTAAATAAATTTTACTGTTGGAGAAATTGAAAAATTTAGGTTTAAAAATTTTTAACTGAAATAAATTTAAAGTGGAAAATAAAAGTTTCACTTTCAAATTATCTTTTGACTGTACATCAGATTCTAAACGAGTTTCTATGTACTACAAAAATCTTCAAATTTTTCGAACACGTTTTCCAGGTTTTTCAATTTTGATATCATTTTCAGTACACATGTTGATAGCTTCGTTACACAGTTCATTAAAAAAGTTCTCTTTTTCCCTGTATTTTTCCATATTATTTGGAATTGGGATTCAACGAGAATTAAAATTTTTCTCATTTGTACAAAAAAAGTTGTGATTTGCCTTTTTTCAAAACTTGTTTGAATATAACTGGTCGGGTCAAGCTTTTTATAGTTTTTTTCAAAATGAGCCTCGCTCGCCGATATTTTTCAGGATTTTAATTCGAGATATTCTTTTCGCAGGGAAAGTTACACCGGTGCGTTTACCTGGTACATGAACGAAGAAGAAGACAACAAGTTCAATTGCCAACAATTCGTTAAAGAACTCGTACACTACATCCGGACGAAGAAAGATTTTAAAAAAGACGAGAAATGAACCATCGCGCGGAGATTTTTCATCGTAGATTTTAAAATGTTATTTTATCGTTACCTTTTCATAGGTACCATCGATCTTTTTCTTATTTTGTTGACTTAGGTTAGTTAATTTGATAATATTTTTGTTACTATGAATTTTTGTTACTTTTTTTTACCGTGTAATTTCCCCCGCTCCCTTTTTTTCATTAATAAATTTTAAAATTTCCAACATAATCGGTTCGAGGGTTATTTTACTTTGTTTAAGGATAAGGATATCACCGTCGAATGAAAATTGATCCTGCCAGCGAAGAATTTATTAACGAGATTTACGAATATTTAAGTTTCATGATGTTTATAACCGAGTAGATTCCTTTCATGAATGACAGAAACATCGGTAAGTTCACCTCGTACATTTTGCCAGCTTTTACGTGAATTGGTTTTTGATTGAAGGATAAAGCTATGACGTATTTTTTACGGAAACTGATGCTTTGATTGTACCAAGGTATGTTGAACATACTTTCGAAGACGCATTGGTTCTGTAAAATGATCGAGTTGATGAGACGGATATTGTTTCGTAATTGAGACATTTAGGAACTTACTAGATCGGTAATCGTCTGCGCGTTGTAGCAGTAGATGAAAAACGTTATGATCATGATGATCGACATGCTGGCCAGTTTTGAAGATAGCAACGAGTCGTTGGTTTTCTGCGTTGAAATAATAGAAATTAAGTTTGGAAAAGACGAATACTCAAGTACTACGTTAATTGAATCGAGGAAGAATGATTTTCACTGCTGAATTTTATTCATAAATTCAATCGCGAGAACTTGCAGATTCAAAATGCATCGAGAAAGATTAAAATTCCTCCAGTTAGATCCAGTTGGCTCATTCCATGTCAACTCGAGCAAATTTTGACCTCAGGTCTTCCGATTTCGCTCAAATTTTTTTTTGCAGGTTTCTCTCGATGGTCTAATGAAAGGACCACTGTCATTTCGATCTTAATCCTTGGGTGGGGGGGATTTTTTTCAAAATGGCTCAACTTTGAAGGCTCATATTTCGAGATTGGGTTGGTCCAAGATGAACCTGTTTATGCCGTTTGGTAGAGAATTGAAAGGAGATTCAAAATTGATAATCGAAGTTTGAAAAGTTGAAAGTTGAACTTGTGTGGTGAAAGCTCAACTTCCATGATAAGTAAAAAGGACGAGGGCTATCATTAAAAATCTGGAAAAATTACTGTGAGGAGAACTTTTCATGTGTTTTTCAACTTATTACTTTTCAAGATGAGATCTCAACACCCCTTGGGGGCAGGGGGTCCTCAATTTTCGTCAAAATTCAAAAAAAGTAAAAAAAATCAAGTAACACATCGATTTCTACTAATTTGAAGGTGCTGAGTTCGAATATGTGCTCAGTTTTTTCATCCGACCTCCGAACCCCCATGTAGCTTCCTGGATAAGGTCAAAATTCAAAAAAATTGAAAATAACATGTGACGTGTCGTTTGTTAGGTTTTTGAGGGCACTGAGTTCGAATATTTGCTTATTTTTTTGATTTGACCCTTTGGTGCCGCTACCGCCCTAGCCCTCCAAATTTGAGAAAACGCATGCAAAAAATGAAAATAGCTTCTGGCATATCGATTTCTACTGATTCGAAGGTGCTGAGCTCGATTATCAACTTGCTTTCTCGATCTGCCTTCCTCGTGCCCCACACTGATTCCCGAATTTTCAAAAAAAAATTGAAAAAGGGTATGGCCAGATAAAGGGTGAATTTGGCACTTGGCAGTTTTGGGCTCCTAAACACCGCAAGTGATCAGTGATGTATATTGACTAGAAAAAAATTTTCATAAAATTTTGGCCCCCTACCCCCCCTTTTTCGGAGTTATGGCCATTTTATGGCATTATATTCAAAAAAAATTAATTTCAATGGAAGTGAAGGAAATTTTCTGTTCTTTGGCATAAAGTTACATCTCGCAGAGGTGTAATTATGATAATTTTTTCAACAATTTTGGTGCACTCCTTCGGATTTTTTTCGGCTATTTGAAGTTTTTAATCGTGAAAAACACCATATAAGCGAAGAACGGTCACCCTGGAAAGATTAATTAAAAATAGGTTTTTTATGTAGAATTTTGCCGTGTGTTTGGTTTTGGCCATTTCTTTGAACTAAGAGCCAAAAATCGCAAAAACCCGTACAAAAATATGTTTTTTTAGCAGATTTTCAAATTTTGAACGTTTTGTACCGAAAAAAATGACTAAATGAAAATCCCATTCCATATTCGTGTTCAGCAGGTCAAAATACCCCAATAAAATATACATCCTTTTCGCGATCGTTTTACTTGAAGACTCGAATTTCACTCATTTTTCGTCATGAAAAATGAGCGAAAAAAGTGAATTTTGAAAGTTTAAAAAAAAACTATCACGAAAAAGGGTGTCTATCGAGGTATTTTGACCTGCTGAACACGAATAAGTATGGAATTGGTTTTTTCATTTGGTCATTTCTTTCCGTATGAAACGCTCAAAATTTGAAAAATTTGCCAAATAACATTTCTGTACGGTTTCTTGCAATTTTCGGCCCTTGAATAAACCAATCTCGAAGTATGAGCCTTCAAAATTGAGCCCTTTATCGAAAAAATTTAAATCGTACGAAAATTACCAGAGCTACCCCCCCCCCTTTCCCCCGTTGATTCAAAGATCGAAATGACGGTGAGTCTTTCGTACCATCGAGTGGAACCTGTAAAAAAAGTTTGAGCAAGAAAATCGAAAGACCAAAGGCCAAAACCTGCTCGAGTTGACATGGAAATCAGGGTTGTCAAGAAAAAAACATATTGGATTTTCAACACAACATGTTTTTTTTTCAAAGTGTTTTTTTTTTGGTTTTTCGTCATTTTTTTTGTAAATTGAATGAGAAATTCATTTGAAAAAACCCGTGACGTTTAGAAGGCAGTTTTCCGGGGGAAGGGGGCAGAATCTGTATAAATTTCAACTCAGATTTCCAATTTTCTCAATATTTTGATACCTACCTACTTCCATAAGACTTGAGGTAGCTGCAACCGATGACGTCGAGAGCTTCTTTTTTGGGAGGTACCTACGAAGTAGGTATGGAGACTTGAAATACCAGAAAGATTTTAGGGATGGTATAAAAGGGAGCTTGTTTTCGTACCATTGCCCGAAATAGTTTAAATATTGTGATTTTATTTATGCCTGAGAGAAGCTTTGAAAAAATTGAATTTGTAATACTCAAAAAAGATGCTTTGAAAATACCTATCTTGGGTAATTTGCCGGGGGGGGGGGGGCATTTGATACCTTGCACCCCGGCCACTGATTTGGAGAGAATTATAATAATATTATAGGTACATCTTATACCCTATTTCCTGATCGTGCTGGCTGGAGTAAACTTTGAAATTTTGAAAATGAATTTATTCAGGCACGAAATCGATTGACTTTTGGAGAGGGGTTGGATGACACAAATTTGGTGACCTAAGTATATTTTTTGATCCCTTCCCTTTCTCATTCACTTCATTGCCTTTTCGAAAATAATTTTTATGGAAAAGAAATACAAACACAATTAGTTTAGGAAAAATAAGAAAAGAAATCTTTTTTATAGAAATTGGATTATTTTAAAATTATGGAAGGAAAAATACAGGCGAAGCCGAAGTTTTTGAAAAATTTCGATCTGGGAACATAGGCGTGACTGCCGGGTGTGCCGGGTGTGCCTTGGCACACTCGACTTTTCCCAGATTTTTCAATTTTTTCTCTCTCCAGAGACAATTTTTTTGGTGAAATTCCCACATGTTTCCTGGTAGCAATATTCTTTTTTCAAGAAAATTTTCAATTAGGTACTGAAAACTATTTTGAGAAAAAATTCAGGAAAGTACATTTAAATTAAACAGAGAAAATTGTAAGAAAAGTTTAGGCTGAAGAAATGCTGGTGTTGGAAATAATTGTGAAAAAAAAATTAAGAATTGAAAATAATTTTAAGAAAATTGGAGTTGAAGTTTGAAAAAAATTCAGAATAGAAAGAAATTTTTGAGAAAAAGAGGGATTCATCTCGTACATACCCCGAAAAAATGAGAATCTATTCGCCCATTCTTTCACATGGGTATTTCGTCGGGAATAAATTCACCTACAGCCCAATTTCTTGAGAAATCATTTTTTTTTTGGAAAACCTTACAATTTTTATGATATTATGGAAATTTCATAAAATTTTCTGATTTGTAAAGAATCTTTTTTTTTTAGAAAATTGACCAAGGTTTAATTTTTAGAAAATCGTTCAGGCCGTGGAAAAAGTTGCTTTACTTTTGGAAAATTATGCGAAGTATTGAATAATTTCCCAGTTTTTGCAAAGTTATCGCAAGTTATGGAAAAATCATTCAAAAACGAGTACAAAATCTCTGTGAATTTAAATAACGCTGAATGCACTAATTTACATTCATTTAATGGGATATTTTTTGTCATGTTGTAAAAAAAAAAACTTAAGTTACCTTTTTCGATGAAAAGTCAGTTGCTTAATTTTTATTTCAAAAATTCGCCAAAATTTGAAAAATGAATTTCAGCATCTGAAATTTTGCATGGGGTTCTTTTATGATATACCTATTTTCGATTTATTTTTGTTTGGGCTCAAAATTTTACTTGAGAGTTGGAATATCTAAAATTTTTGGAGCTGAAGTTCATTTCTTAAATTTTGGATAATTTTTGAAATTTTAAAATTAAGACGTTTTGGAGCCTCCAGAAAATTTTGAAATTTTCCAGCACTAGAGAAAACCCCATAAAAATAATCCATGAACTTTAGCACCTTCACACATTTTTAAGTAGGTACCTACCTAATCAAGTTTGAAACTTTGTTTTTACGACACGAAGAAAACTGCCATTTTCTGGATAAAATTTTTTGGGCGTAGATATTATTTTTGATTTTATTGGAGGGCTCAACGTTTTGGCACACCCTACTCAGAAGGTCCAGTCACGCCTATGTCTGGGAAGTAATTTTAGCGATCCATTGACAGGTTGTCATTTTAGGGGTAATTTCAGAGTTGAATTATGATTTTCTGAAAGGGGCGTTTTCCCCCCAAAAAAATATTTTTGAGGAATTTTCCTCAAGAATTCAGGTTTTTTAGCATCCCTATTTTAAATAATTTTTTTGCGAGTTTAAAACAAAAAAAAACATTTCAAATAATGTTTTTTTCAAAAAAAAAAAAATACATTTTGTACAACCCTGCATGGAATGAGCCAGTTCTGATATTTTTGAAATAGGTACCCACCTCGACAATGGTAAAAAACAGAGTCAACGTTAGCGAGCTAAATATGCCAATAATATTGATCATCACCATCCACTGCAGTAATTTCGTAACTTCTCTAGTGAATCTGAAACCCAATTTACAATTATCTTACCGGAAATTTCCGCAAATCACGAGATCCATACCCAAATCGTATCTTACTCTCGGATGAACTGCTGATGTTTCAAAATATCGTCGAATTTTATACACAGTTCCCCTCGAAAATACCTCTCCATTGTTCGATTCTGCGTTTCAAAATCTCTAGCTGTTTTCCACCCGAAGTCTTCCCATTGTTTAGCCATTCGCGCCACATTTTCATTCATTACATCTACGTGTATCTTGACATTGGTAGTCAAAACAGTGTAAAACAATAGATACATAATGAGAGCGTGCAAAGTCAACATGTACAGAACAGTTTGTATAATATTGGATATTAGCAATTCGGAAATATCGTCAATTTGCCAGCAGATCAATTCAGTCAACTCGTGAGTTTCGTTGGCATCGCCGCAATAGTACCAAAATGGTATGAGAAACGATGTTTTCTGGTTTATTTGCTCCATATTCGGGATACCAGCGAAAATAGGTAGCACTATAACGATTATCATCAGGTAATAACCGCAAAAGACTTTCAATACCGTGGATCCGATGAATTGCTCCATTTTTTTCCCAGCTTCCAACCACTGGTCACCGTTAGCTTTGAGTTTCGTAATCAGCTTGAGGACTAGTTGAGTAGAAAATTTATAGTACAAAGTCATCACCAGACTGGTCATGTGTGTGGTTAGTTGCCCAATCTGTATACCAATTCCGCCCACATCTGTCGTATTTATGAGACCGATTACTATGCCAAATGTTACGTAGAGGACCAGACTGTAGTACGCGATGAAGAAAATAAAATCGTACTGTTTGTATGAAGAATTTTCTACGATACCTAAAGGTAGCAAGAATACGGTAACGAATGTACGGAAATATTTCAAATCCATGATTGTGTCTTTGAACCGAACGTAAAGTGTGGTTTGGAGTAACTGGCGAAATTTTACGAAAATTGTAGGTATCTAATTCGTAAACAATGCCTAGATACTTACTCGAATTATTTCAATGCCTCGTTTAATTGATGGTTTATTTACGAGTTTTGCATAATTTATCGTTCTTACGAATTGTTCGATTTGGAAGGTACTAAAAAATTACCCAAATTATACGTAGTTACCTACGTATCGATATCAACCACTGTTTGAGAAACATAGGCGTGACTGGATCTTCTGAGTAAGTGTGCCAAAACTTTGGACCCTCCAATAAAATCAAAAATAATATCCATGTCCAAAAAATTTCATCAAGAAATCTGTAGTTTTCTTCGAGTCGCAAAAACAAAGTTTCAAATTTGATTAGGTAGGTACCTATGTATTTCAAAATGTGTGAAAGTGCTGAAGTTCGCTGTCGCTTACGTAGACGATGTGTTAATATTCTCCGATTCGCTTGACGAACATTTGGAGCATATCCGAATTATTCTCGACTTGATCGAGAAATTGGGTATGACTCTGAATGTAAGTAAATCAAAATGGTGCAGGGAAGAGATTAAGTATTTGGGCCTGGTGCTTAATTCAGAGGGCACAAAAATTGACCAGGATAAAATAAAAACTATCCTCAAATTTTCTGTCCCTATAACGATTGTGGAAGTGCAGTGATATGTTGGATTTTTTCAATATTATCGTGAGTATCTTCCCAATATTGCTGTATTGTGTCAGCCGTTGTAAGAATTAACTTCCAAAGGCTCAAAACTTACTTGGACTGAAAAGGCGCAGGAATGCTTCGAAGGTTTGAAGGGAGAAATTGTGAATTCTACTTTGTTAGTATATCCAGATTGGTCGAGGGACTTTTATGTTTATTGTGACTGTGGTGTTCGTATGGCGAAAGCCAAATAAAAATAAAATAAAAATTACGTTCGTGTTCGTATGCACGTTGTGATTGTTGTAAATAATGTTGTTTTATATTGCACATGAATAAAATGTTAAAATGCAATATGTAGTTATTATAAATGGCGATGAGTGTGAATTTTCGGATAATTTTGCACAAAAAGTGATCGTATATGATGGCAGACGTATCAAAGGTTGGTATATCTCCGTTTTCGGTTTCCACGGCCACAGCCCAGGATTGGGAGAGGTGGAAACGCACGCTTGATTTTTATTTCGATGCCGAAAAAATCAAGGAGCCGGAGCAGAAACTAGGGAAACTAGTAATTCTCGGCGGAAAGGAGATTCAGGACCTGTATTATTTGTTGCCGGTGATAACCGAAATTCCAGCGGGTAAAGATACGTATTCATACACGATACAGCGATTAGATACCAAAATTGCAGTCTAGTCTACGAAGTGGTACGAAAGGTACGTGTTGGCTCAAATTCGTCAAGGTGAAAAAGAGTCGGCTACTGCTTTTGCTACGAGAGTTCGTAATCAAGCTTTGAAGTGCGAATTTGTGGATGCTTATGTCGACGAAGCTGTGCAAGGTCAGTTTATTAATGGCTGTCTTTCAAATGAACTGCGGATGGAGTTGATGAGAGCCAAAACTATGGCGACCCTAGCAGAATTTGAAAGTATCATGAGGACGTTTGAGACAATAAATAAGCAGTCTTCGGCGATAGCGGCGAGTTCACCAGCTGTGAATACAGGTACAGCGGCGGTTCATAAAGTAAAATCCGGGTTCGAACGTAAGCCGTGGGCGAATAAAAAGTCCAGTGATAAGAAGGAAACTTCGTCAGATGATAATAAGAAAATCATTTGTGCTTGTTGCGGCTACGAGGGACATAAAGCCAAGGATCCAAAATGCCCGGCAAAACAGGCAAAGTGTTCCAGGTGTAAAAAAACTGGGCATTATGCTAAGGTATGCCGTCAGTCAAAGGAGGCAGCGGCGGCACCAGATAAGAAATCGACGGCGGTTAAATCTGTTACAACGTCAGAATACGTGTTTTGTGTTCGTGAAAAGCAATCAGCTGATTCCAAGGCTGATGAATTTGTCGAGTGTAATTTCGGCGGCGTTAAAGCAGAGTTATTTGTCGATTCTGGTTTGAAATATACCATTGTGTCATATAATCAGTGGCGTCGATTTCGTAAGAGTAATAAATT
Source organism: Pseudococcus viburni (assembly GCA_033439095.1). NCBI lineage: Eukaryota > Metazoa > Arthropoda > Insecta > Hemiptera > Pseudococcidae > Pseudococcus > Pseudococcus viburni. The sequence goes on along the minus strand of JAVBJF010000578.1, from coordinate 14,245 downwards.
TACTGTGGAGCAATATCTACCAAGGTCAAACGTCGTATCGTTAGCCGATGGTTCCGGTGAAAAGAAGTACGATGTACATTTATCAGCTTTAGTTCAGATACAGTGTAATGAGCGATCATGTATTGCCGAGGTGATCGTTACTAAGGAAGATATGCCAATGCTTCTGGGTAGTAACGATGCAAAAGCTCTAGGCGTATTGCGAGTCGGTTTGGATGCGTGTCGTGTTGGTACTGTTTTGGCTGAAAAACCTGCTCCACTGGGTAAATTGAAAGACTTCGAGTTACATATAGCAGTCGATCCTAACGTTACACCTGTAATACAGCCTATGTATCGAGTTCCTTATGGAATGCGGCCTCACGTTGAGAAGTGTATCAACTCATTATTATTACTAGACGTTATTGAACCAGTGGAAGGTCCTACTGAGTGGGTTTCGCCGATCGTGCTTGAACCAAAGTCTGATGATACTTACAGATTATGCGTTGATATGAGGCGCGTAAACGAAGCTATATTAATTGAAAAGCACCCCATTCCTACGATCAAAGACATCGAGCAAGAAGTTAAAAATGCTAAGGTGTTTAGCAAAATTGATTTGCGTCAGGCGTATCATCAGATTATGTTGGCAAAAAAAGCAAGGGCTTTAACGACGTTTTCAACTCATATGGGCTTGTATCAATTCAAGAGACTAAACGAAGGTATGAATTGTGCACCTGAAAAATTTCAACGGACTTTGGAAAATGTTCTGGTTGGTCTAGATGGCGTAGTCAATTTTTTGGACGATATCATGGTGTTCGGAGAAACTCAGGAGGAGCATGATGCAAACTTAGCAGCAGTTCTTCAGAGGTTGAAAGAACATGGCTTAGAAATTAATGAAAGCAAGTCCAAATTTAATCTGCACGAGGTAACGTTTATTGGTCATGTGTTCAAAGATGGTACTGTAAGGCCAATGCTCAACAAGGTCAAAGCAATACAAGAGTTCCGTTTGCCGAAGTCCGCAGAAGAGCTGCGAAGTTTACTTGGCCTAGTATCGTATTTCGGCAAATTCGTGCCTCATTTAGCTACAGAGCTTGACGGGTTGCGTAAGATCGCTCGCGAGGTGCCATTTGCTTGGACACTGGAAACAATTCAGCAGTTCGTACATGTTCAATCGTTGCTGTCTGAAGAAAGCTATCTACACTTATTCGACCCAGATCTTCATACGATGGTGATGGCAGATGCGAGTCCGTTTGGCGTTGGAGCTGTACTTATGCAGAAAAAAGGTGACCAGGTTCGAATTATCTGTTATGTTAGCCGAACTCTAACGGCAGTTGAACAAAGATATTCGCAGACAGAGAGGGAAGCGTTAGCGCTGATATTTGCAACAGAACGATTGAAGTATTATTTGCTAGGACGTTCGTTCGAGTTAATTACTGACCATAAACCCTTGGAAACCATATTCGGACCTAGATCAAAACCATGCGCTCGTCTAGAGAGGTGGTTGATGCGACTTCAAGCCTATAAATACACAGTACGTTATGCGCCTGGGAAAAATAACATCGCAGACCCTCTATCTCGATTACTAGAGATTGGAGAAGAGGTACAGTCAGTGAATTCGATGTACGAAAAGAATTTGGTTTCTTATGTTACTCATCTGGCTCCCAAGGCTGTTGTATTAGGCGAAATCCGGAATGAAACCAAAAACGATGCTGTATTGACCAAAATATGTGAAAATTTGGTTACTGGCCAAGAAATCAAGGAGAAACCATATGCAGCGCTTGTTTCGGAGCTTTGTGTGGTGGATGGCGTGTTGCTACGTGGTAATCGGATTATTATTCCCATGAAATTACGAAATCTGGTACTAGAGAACGCCCACCAGGGTCATCCGGGCATCGTGAAAATGAAGGAGTGTTTGAGGTCCAAAGTGTGGTGGTCTGGTATAGATCGCGATGCTGAGAAGTTTGTTCGGACCTGTGATGCTTGCCAGAAGGTAGGAAAAGATATTGTGGAAGAACAAATGAGCAGACGAAAACTTCCAGATGGTCCCTGGCAGGATTTTGCCATAGATTTCAAGTCGTTGCCGAATTCTTCAAAGCATTTAGTGGTGGTGGTAGATTATTTCAGTCGATACATCGAGGCGAAGATTCTCAGTGATATTACCACTAAAACAACGATTGAATTTCTAGATGATATCTTTGCTAGGCATGGCATTCCATATTCGATAACTAGCGACAATGGGCCGCAGTTTACAGCGGATAACTTCGATAAATTCTGCGAAACGAATGGAATTATTCATTGGACTACACCTCCATATTTTGCTCAGGCCAACGGAAAGGTAGAGCGCCAGAACAGGTCGCTTCAAAAGATCATACAGATCGCGATTTTGAAGAATGAAGATATGCAGAAAGCTCTACTGGAGTATTTACTGATGTACAGAGCTACGCCTCATAGTGTGACTGGAAAAAGTCCGGCGGAGCTTATGTTTAATCGAAAAATTAGAGATCATTTGCCGACCTTGAAAGAAAGGGTCGAGAAGATCCAAGTAAGAGACACCAATGCTTATAAAAAAGCAAAATCGTTGCCTTTTAGGGCAGTTCCAGTAAAGGAGATCGAGGTGGGCGATGAAGTGCTCATAAAGCGACCATTTAAGAAGACCAAGGGAGACTCAAAGTTCGAAAGTGAAACTGGAGTCATAGTCGAAGTTAATGGCCCCGAAGTTCATGTCGAGACCCCAACTAAAGTGTTGAGGAGGCATAAAAATCAAGTGGAAGCTTATTCATCTCGAGAAAATCCAACTACAGATAGCTTGCCAGCGGCAGAGGTCCAAGATACTTGCCGTTCAAGTTTGAGAGCTACTAAACCTCCAAAACGATTGGAAGATTATGTTACGTAGCTTAATTTTTAGTATTTAAAAAAAATTAAGAAAAGTTGGAGAGAGATGTGGTGTTCGTATGGCGAAAGCCAAATAAAAGTAAAAAAAATTACGTTCGTGTTCGTATGCACGTTGTGATTGTTGTAAATAATGTTGTTTTATATTGTACATGAATAAAATGTTAAAATGCAATATGTAGTTATTATAGTGACGCATCTGAAACTGCGATCGCAGGAGTTGTGTTGCAAGAGCATGAAAAGGAAGATGGTTCAAAATTTATGAGGCCTATTAGTTTTGCCAGTTTTGTGATGAAGAATCACGAACGCAATTACACTACTATGGAGCTCGAACTTTTGGCCATTATTATGACCTTAAGCAAACATTATTATACAGGGTGACCGAAAAGTAGTTCCCAAAAAAAAATGCTTAGCAAAAATTCCCTAATTAACTTATCCAAAAAATTTCAACTCTGGCAGCATCCTTGGTCCATTACTATTCAAACACAGGGCCCTTCAAAAATTCTCAATCATTTTTGAATTTTTTGTGAAGAATAATTTGATTTTTGCTTACAATGCTATAGCTAAACCTAGTCAAACGAAATTTAAAAATTGTGTGGAATAAAATCTAGGAATTTCTGGGGATAGGTGACGAGTTCCTCAAAATATTGAATTGAACCCTGTTAATCTGAAAACAGTGCGTTCAATTTTGAAATAAGGAGGATTGCATTTCAGCGCTTCATAAATTGGAGTCAGGTGATTTAATTCATCATTATTGAATTATGCTCTGGTTTAAGGGAAAAATTGCGCAATATTGAATTTTTTCGGATTACAAATTATACAAAGATTAGAAGACGATCTATATTAGTAGAATATGACCAAAAAAAATTTACCCTATCAATAATCATTTTTTACCAAAATTTTAAATTTTTTTGGGGAAGTAATTTTCAGTCACCCTGTATGTTATGCGGGTATAAGGTGCATGTTTATACTGATAATGAAAGTGTTAGCTATTCGGGACTGACACGGAAACGTAAAAATGGACATAGCGGCGTTAGTGGAGTGAAGAGGGGCCAACTTGAAAACGGTGTAGAAAATAATTTTTACATAAGGTTTATATGGGAACGTTCTATTATTTTACAAATTTCTCCAGAACGGTGGCAGATGCGTAATTTTTTGTAAGAACTGAATTTAAAGTAAATTAAATTATCTTTAAATGCTATTCAAACAAAAAATTACACAAATGTCTCGTTTTCGAGAAATTTTGTAAAAACAAAACGTTCCTGTACAAACCTTATGGTGACGATTTCTTCTACACCGTTTTCAAACGAGCGCACACTAGCGCTACCTGGACGGATGTCAGTCCCGAATCTGAAACGCACCGAAAAATTATCTCCTCGCCACATGAGATGGCTTATGTATATGGAGAACTTCGATATAGATTTAAATCACATTTCTGGAGCTTCGAATTCGCTCGCTGATTTCTTGTCGCGTTTTTATTCGTATTCGATCACTAAGCGGGAAAAGAATTTATCAATCTTTATGTTCGATTATCAACCGCCAGCGAACTTATTCGTCGACATCGCGCGTATGCTTGATTTCCAGAAAAATGACCCTCGGTTGACGATGTTTATTCGCCAAGACGATGACCTCGTAATTTTCGATAAAATCTTGAAATTGTTCAAGTATCGTAGTCACGATCATGTGTATCGTATTTACGTAATGATCGAATTATAAGAACGTGTCATTGAGTATTACCACTACCATTACGGTCATGTTGGTATTACTAAACTTATTATGATTTTACGAAGACATTTCGACTGGCCAGAAATGACCTTACAAGTAATGGATCAGGTTAACGAGTGTATGAGCTGCCAGTTAGCCCGCAGAAGGAATCAGCAGGCGATAGGTCCTCCTAAAGGCATCTCTGCACTCGCTTTCAATGATTTACTTTGTTTGGACTTTTTCGGTCCATTGCCTAGAGGAAGAGGCGGGGTTACGATGGTGTTAGTTATTGAAGACCATTTTACAAAGTTTGTTCGACTTTGGGCTATGAAAAGAGCTACCACTATAAATTGTATTGATCGTTTAGAACGATGGATCGAAGAATTCGGTCAACCCAAGTGTTTGTTATCGGCAGGGCTTTCCAGCCAGTCAATAGCTTAAAGCCGATAGCCGATAGATTATGGTAGCCAATGGGGTTTAGCCAATAGCCAATAGCCAGTCAATAAAAAAGATTTAGCTGGTAGCCAGTCGATGACCAGCCAATGATTTTCCGATTTTCAGCCGTTCATAATTTCAATTTACTCGATGACTTTATCAAAAATTATTAAATTTTGTACTTATATTTCAAATATGAATATATTTATATCGTTTTTTTTTCGAATTTTTCATTTATAATGATATTTTATGAAGTTTTGATTTTACCATGGTCATGTACACATCGTGACGAGTATTTTAAGGGGTCACATGCTTTTTCAGCCAATAGCCAGTTAAACAACAGCCAATGAATTTAGGTAGCCAATAGCCAGCTTCATTTCAGCTAATGAAAAAATTCAGCAAATAGCCGATAGCCAAAAGCCAATGAAGATTGGCTGGAAAGCCCTGGTTATCGGATAACAGTCCGCAATTTTGCGCTACGTATTGGAGAAAATTTTGGACTGATCGTGGCCTTGAAGTGCGCAAAACTAGTCGCTATACGCAGAATTCTAATGCTAGTGAGCGAGTAATGGCCTGTATTGGCAGCAGCGTGCGTAAACACATCGCGGCCAAACAAGGAAAATGGCCTATAATTCTTTCTGAGATTGAAAAGAAATTGAATTACACCGAAAACCTGTCTACCTCCTGCATACCTCATGAACTCGTTACCAGGATGCCTGTACCAGATCCTCTCGTTGATATCCTTATTCCTAACCGATCAGTGGACCCCAAATTATTAGAGAAAGCTCAGCATAATTTTCAAGAAAACCTCAAAAAACGAGAATCTCGAATTATGTGAAGCAATCGTCTAATTACTTTGGAGCCTGGTGATCGGGTCCTTGTTCTTAACCGAGATTTTTTCAAACATGAACAAATTCTCAAAAAAATTTTGACGACGTTTTTCCAGAAAAAGATTAACTCTACAAAACTTGACTGTTGTCTGAAAATTGCGCATTTCTGAAATTTTATAATGTTCCACAAATGAAAAATTTCCCCAAACAACAATTTTTTCAATTACCTGTAGAAATTTCCAAAAAATTTAAGTGAATATAATAATTTGGCGTGACTCTTATAATTTTCTCTAATGTGATTCGTATTTAGATTTAATTCGCAAACACAGAATTCAAAAAAATCAAAAATATGGTATATTTCAAAAAATAGTGTGTTTTGTGCCTGGAGGTATCTCAGTGTACCTCTGGGTTTTGACAACTTCGAAATTTTATAACTTTCGCTCGTTTGCTGGCAGAACTTTCGAACCTATCCCATTTTGTAGAGAATTTCTCGTAGACCATTTTCCTTACCTCAAACACCTATGTGCTCACTCAAAGTTTTGAGTTATTTTAATGTAAAGAGAAAAAAACGCATAATATGTACATCGAAAATGTATTTTGACAACTTCGAACTTTTATAACTTTTGCTCGTTTGCCGGCAGAACTTTCGAACCTATCCCATTTTGTAGAGAATTTCTCGTAGACCATTTTCCTTACCTCAAACACCTATGTGCTTATAGTATTCGTTTTGTGTTGCCCATCTGGCAACACTGTTGTCGTGTGTATGTGATAGAATTACGTACCTGTTATCAGGATATTGTATTGTTGGTTTTGTGAATTAAAAGAGTAAAAATGTAAATTGTTAATTATTGATTTACAAACGTTATAAATGGCGAAGAGAGTAAATTATTATTCGTTTGTGTAGTTCGGTAGTGCTTTGTATCATGGAAAGTATGAATCGCAATACAGTTCCACCTTTCAAAGTGGGCAAATCAAGTGCTCAAGACTGGGAGGAATGGAAAGCCACATTGGATTTTTACTTCACTGCAGAAAATATTACGGATCCGAAGGTAAAACAGGCGAAATTAATTCTTCTCGGCGGCCCAGATATTCAATCGCTATATTTCTCATTTCCGAAAGTGTCAGTTTACCCAGAAGGAGAGAATGCTTTTACAACTACCTTGGCCAACTTAGATGTTAAACTTGGGTAAAAATGTACTAAATGGTACGAAAGGTACATTTTAAATATGATTAAGCAGAAACCTGGAGAAAGCTTTGGCGAATTTTCCACAAGGGTTTGAGCCTAGGGCATGAAATGTCAGTACCAGGGCTTTCCAGCCAATCTTCATTGGCTTTTGGCTATCGGCTATTTGCTGAATTTTTTCATTAGCTGAAATGAAGCTGGCTATTGGCTACCTAAATTCATTGGCTGTTGTTTAACTGGCTATTGGCTGAAAAAGCATGTGACCCCTTAAAATACTCATCACGATGTGTACATGACCATGGTAAAATCAAAACTTCATAAAATATCATTATAAATGAAAAATTCGAAAAAAAAAACGATATAAATATATTCATGTTTGAAATATAAGTACAAAATTTAATAATTTTTGATAAAGTCATCGAGTAAATTGAAATTATGAACGGCTGAAAATCGGAAAATCATTGGCTGGTCATCGACTGGCTACCAGCTAAATCTTTTTTATTGACTGGCTATTGGCTATTGGCTAAACCCCATTGGCTACCATAATCTATCGGCTATCGGCTTTAAGCTATTGACTGGCTGGAAAGCCCTGGTCAGTACAAACAACTTCGACCAGGGAGGAGGCTATCCAACACCACCTCTACATAAGGCCCGGACACCTGATAAGAATGCTGAGGTGCCAATTCGAATGTAGACCAACTTTAACATTGGGTCTTATGGGAAATAGGTTGTTTTTCTGTTTTTCTGCAATAATTCAAAAACTTGAGTGGACACATGGGTATTATAGGGACGAAATTGAATCTGCTTTTCATCCTCTACAATCTAGTTTTTGTTTCAAAATCCTAGCAATTACCAGCGGAAAGTTATCGAAGCTCAAAGTTTGAAAATATTGCAAAAATCGTATTACCTAAATTTCAAATTAAAATAGCGCAAAATTTTGAGTGAGCACATAGGTGTTTGAGATATGAAAAATGATCTACTTTTCACAAACTTTTATAACTTTTGATCGGTTGGGGCTAGAGTTATGGGGAAAAAACCAGCTTGTAGCGCGTGAAAAGTAGATCATTTTTCATACCTCAAACATTATTGTACTCCCTCAACTTCTTTCGTAATTAATAAAGAAAAGCGAGTGATCGTGTGCAATTAAGAACATCTGACTACTCGTGATGTTGCCAAACGTTGAGTGTCCAGGCCTTATGTAGAGGTGGTGTTGGGCTATCCAGTTACAGCTTATCACAGGTTGTTTATCTACTGAGCTTCGGAAAAATTTAGTACGTTCGGATGATAAAGCAGATCTAGAAGCATTCGAGGCACTCGGTGATACGTTTGAAGCAACAGAGACTCAGTCGAAGGCGATGGGTGTCTCATTAAATTCGTCAGTGGATTCAGTTCCTAGCAGTACATTATCTACACAAGTGTGTGAGGTGAAAGAAAAAAAGAAATGGGCTAAGAAGCCAGTGCAGGAAGAATCTGTTAAGAAAATGTATTGTTACTGTTGAGGTCATAACGATCATTTCTCAAAGGATCCAAAGTGCCCTGTGAAGAATGCAAAATGTGCGAAGTGTAAACGTACCGGTCATTTTGGGAAGGTCTGTCGTTCGCAGGTATCAAGTGATATCAGTAATAAATTGTCAGGGTCGGGCTCTAAGAAAGATGTCACCGCGAAGACAGTTCGTCGTGTAATCGAGGAAGGTGATATATTTTGTGTGCGTTTGGATACAGGTAATGAAAATAAATCGGAGGAAATAGTGCCGTGTGTTTTCGCGGGTATAGAACAAAATATGTTTACTGATTCGGGTTCGTTGCATACGCTGGTGTCGTTTAGTGAGTGGCGAAGGTTCCGTCGTATGAAAAACTTTTCGGTGGTGCAAATGTTACCCAAGTCGATTACCCAGTTATCGGATGGGTCCGGTAAAGTGAAATATAATGTTCGGCTTATGGCGTGTGTCGAAATATCGTGTAATAATCGTTAGTGTCTTGCCGAGGTGGTAGTCGTTGACGAAAGTATGCCGTTGTTGTTAGGTCGTATAGATGGGAAGGCGCTAGGTGTGTTGCGTGTCGGGTTAAACGTGAGTGATACTGGTACAGAAAATGACGCGTGTGTGAATATGGTTAGTTTGGGCAATCTGGTTACTCCACCAGGGAGGTTAAAGGATTTCAAATTAAATATTCCAATCAATCCAGACGTCACTCCGGTCATTCAACCGATGTACCATATGCCCTATAGTATGTGTCCGGCGTTGTGCAAGTGCCTAGACGAGCTCCTCAAGGAAGGCTCAATCGAGGCAGTGGATGGTCCAACTACGTGGGTTTCACCAGTTAATTTGAAGCCAAAAGCAGATGGATCACACCGGTTATGTACGGATATGCGTCGAGTCAACAAGGCAGTCTTAAACGAGAAACATCCAATTCCAACCATGGAGGAAATTGAACCCGAGATCAAGGACGCTAAAGTTTTCAGTAAAGTTGATCTTCGGCGTGGATACCATCAACTATTGTTGGTGATAAACTCGAGGCACATTACTACATTTTCAACTCTGTTTGGGTTATATCGATGGAAAGTTTTGAACGAAGGCCTAAAATGTGCACCTGAGCAGTTTCAGTATGTCATGGAGGCTGTGGTAGCGGGATTAAAAGGCATCGTGGTTTGTATGGACGATTTCTTAATTTTCGGGGAAACGCAAGAGGAACACGATGCGAATCTCAAGGCGTTCCTAGACCGATTACAAGAACGTGGGCTGCAGATCAACGAAGAGAAAAGTATCTTTGGCCAGGAAGAGGTGACGTTTTTCGGACACGTGATTGGTCATGGTAAGATTCGTCCTACTTTAAATAAAGTTCAAGCGGTTTAAGAGTTTCGTTTACCAGAAACTGCGGAAGAATTGCGAAGTTTCCTGGGCCTAGTTTCGTATTTAGGTAAGTAAGTGCCACATTTGTCAACTCAACTGGACGGGTTAAGGCGAGTTGCTCGTACGGTCCCATTCGAGTGGTCAGGTCACGCCATTCAAGAGTTTGTTCACGTACAGTCGTTGTTATCTGACGAAAGTTATCTGCATTTATTTGATCCAGAACTGGAGACCTTTTTAATGGTTGATGCAAGTCCAGTCAGCGTCGGAGCAGTTCTGTTGTAGAGAAAAGGAGATCAAACCCTGGTGATATGTTACGTAAGTCGTTCGTTGACCTCTGTTGAGCGAAAGTATTCGCACATTGAAAAAGAGGCGTTGGCCTTGGTTTTTGCCTCAGAGCGTTTGAAATATTACCTATTTGGTAGATCGTTTTCATTGGTGACCGATCACAAACCGTTGGAGACAATTTTTGGTCCGAGGTCGAAACCGTGTGCGCGTTTGGAGCGTTGGTTATTACGTCTTCAATGTTTTGATTATGTTGTGAGGTATGTACCTGGTAAAAATAATATCGCTGATCCGTTCTCTCGGTTATTAAAAATCGATGAAAATATTTGTGTCGGTAACGATAGGTGCGAAAAGAATCTCCTAATGTTCGTCGAAGAACTGGCACTAAGGGCTGTGTTGCTTCGCAATATTCGGGCGGTGATGGCTCATGACGAAGAGTTATCGAACTTATGTGATTGCTTAGTGTCGAATCGCGAGTTGCCGAAACGGTATTCTGCGATCGAATCTGAGTTATGCGTGGTCGATGGTATTCTTCTTTGCGGTAAACGTATTGTCATTCCTGGGTCCTTGAGAAAAGCAGTCTTGGAGAACGTGCAAGAGGGATATCCAGGGATCATCAAAATGAAAGATTGACTAAGGTCAAAAGTATGGTGGCCAGGAATTGATAGGATGGCAGAAACATTCGTACATTCATGGGATGAGTGCCAAAAGGTTAGTAAAAACATCATTACGGAAGAAATGTCCCGTAGGAAGATGCCAGACAGTCCTTGGCAACATATCGCAATATCGTCGAAACACATCTTAGTCGTGGTAGATTATTTTAGCCGTTACGTCGAGGTGAGCATCATGAACGAAATTACAACAGAAAAGACTATCAATTTTCTGATGGAGATTTTTGCGAGGTACAGAATTCCTTATTCCCTGACTTCTGACAACAGTCCCCAATTTACGGCTACAAAGTTTACGAATTATATGACCGAGCTGGGAATAGTTTATTATACCTCCCTGCTGTATTGGCCACAGGCCAATTCCGAAGTCAAGAGGCAGAATCGGTCTCTCCAAAAGACTATTCAAATCGCCCAGCTGTCCAAGAAGGATGTTAAAAAGGAGCTTCTAACGTATCTATTAATGTACAGAGCAACCCCTCACGCTGTTACTGGTCAGACTCCTTCTCAGTTGATGTTCGGAAGAAACATCCGAGATAAACTTCCTACCTTAAAAGAACGGGTGGAGGAGTTGAAGGTTAGAGACGCTGATGCCTACAACAAAGGTCGTTCTATCCTTCAGTCAAAGAACAAAGGTGTTCGGAAGGAACTTGAAATCAGTGACGAGGTCCTCATTCAGCGACCCTTTACTCGTAATAAAGGTGAGTTAAAGTTCGAAGAGGATACCGGGATAATTAAGAGCACGAGAGGTCCAGAGGTTACAGTGCAGACTCCGTCGGGTGAAAAAAGATGCCATCGTGGTCAAGTGGAGTGTTATGTGAGACGAGAATCTACTGCGGCAGACGTGGGAGTCGGCGAAGGTATCGTTGAGACACCATTTGAAGGGAGCAGTTCAACTTTGGAGTCTTCACCAAAATTAGTTTGAAAATCTACCAGATCCAGGATTCCACCAAACTGGATGTCAGATTTTGTTAATTAAAATTAAATATAAAAAGGAGTTATAGTATTCGTTTTGTGTTGCCCATCTGGCAACACTGTTGTCGTGTGTACGTGATAAAATTACGTACCTATTATCAGGATATTGTATTGTTGGTTATGTGAATTAAAAGAGTAAAAATGTAAATTGTTAATTATTGATTTACAAACGTTACAGTGCTCACTCAAAATTTTGAGTTTTTTTAATGTAAAGTGAAAAAAGTGCATACGAAAACGTATTTTTTACAGCTTTGAACTTTAATAACTTTTGCTTGGTGGTCGGCAGAACTTTCAAACCTATCCCATTTTGTAGAGAATTTCACATAGATCATTTTCCTTACCTCAAACACCTATGTGCTCACTCAAAATTTTGAGTCATTTTAATGTAAAGTGAAAAAATCCATAATACGCAATAATAAAACAGATACAGCTGCGACACTAGCGCTGCAGTTGTTGAAAATACTAAACATTATCAGCGTAGGCATCGGAATTGGGGAGTTGGTCCACTTGTATTGTCTATATTACTTTAATTATAATCGAGTACTTTAATTCTTCAAAGACAGAATCAATCCTAAGGTAAATGAAACATTCCTAAGGTTCCAGTTAAATACTCTTATGCAAAAAGATGGTGAATCATTCGAGGAGTTCTTATCAGCTCCAGAGGCGTCGTCAAGGGGGGGCGGGGGGCCGGCCCCCCCGGAAAAAGTTCTGGCCCCTACTTGGCCCCCCCAATTCATGTTGTGTTTATAAATTTACGTTACAGTTACATCAAATAGGGATTTTCAAAGCATTAAAACATGAAAAAACATCTTTTTAAGGCAATTAAAATCCAATTTTTTCAAAATTTCGTCCTTGCTTCGCTCGGGCACAAACAAAATAACACTTCTTTAATTTAATTGAGACGAAAGTGCGGAAGAATGCTCCCTTTTTACCACCTCCCCATTTTTAGCAGGTGAAAAAAGTCAGTCCCCCTTTTGCACTTCGAAAAAGCAGAAAAATTGTCCAACACATGGCCCCTTTTGTGCCCCCCCAATTTTCCATTCTGTCGACGCCACTGATCAGCTCTTTAGAAAGTAGAAACTCATAAAAGGCTGTAAATTCCATAACTAATCGACATTTTGTACACGTGATCACATGAATTCTACAATATGTCACAACCTACGCTATTGTTCCAGGCCAGAACCGTTCAAGCTAGTCATGAAGCTAGTAGCACTGAGGAGCACATTAATATAGAGTTGGTTGTGAGTAAGTACTTTCAATTTCTTTTCTTTTTTGCTTTTGATTATGATTTTCCCTTTCACTTTTCAAATTGCACTGTTACCCATTCGCTTTTCATTTTTATTTTTCTTAATACATACTATGAAAGTTTAGCATTACTCCCGCTGCCCAGCATACGAAAGTAAACCATTGGCATTGTAGATACTTTTCCATATGAGTGTGATGAGCACTACACTCACTGATTTTATGAACAGTGATGTCAGTGTTCGCGTTCAGAACGTGCGTTCGAATGGAACAATAGTACTTTTTGGAAAATTTGAATGGAACCTTGGAACGGGAACGAATGCTCATTTTTTTGTATGTATTCTGAACGGAACGCGAATAGAACGCGTCAAACTTGCAAACGAACGAATTGACTACTCCACACTCGCGAAAGCGCTGCAGTCGCGCTGAAAAATTGGGGGGATGGAAATTATGAAATACATTAGCGTATATGGGAGAGCTAAGGTTTTTCGGATTTTTAGGTAAAATGGTGGGGTTTAGAAAAAAATTTGTAGAAACAAAAATTAAAGGTATTTAAATTTATTATCGATTGGTATAAAAAACTTTTGAATTTCATGAAATTAAAGCCATTTTATTGATATTTCTTCCATTTAATTTTTGCATACGTCAGCTTTGAATTAAAATTACTTAAAATCTAGATCGACAACACCAATTTTTTATTATTGCAATTTGTAGAGAATTTTATGCTCTTTCCAATGACGTATTAACGATCTTTATCGCGTTTATATTGAAGCCGCTGTTGTCATTTTCAATTATCTTTATATTTCAATACAGCTGATTAGCTGATCGGTTATTTTCAAAAATGGCGATTCATGTTTTGACACATTAAAAATAGAATAGCGGCCTTAATATTAACGCGATTAAGATCGTTAATACGTCATTGGAAAGAGCGTAAAATTCTCTACAATTTGCATAAACAAAAAATTGGTGTTGTCGATCTAGATTTTAAGTAATTTTAATTCAAAACTGACGTATTCAAAAAGTGAGTAAAAAGAAATATTAATAAAATTGCTTTTATTTGATGGAATTCAAAAGTTTTTTATACCAATCGATAATAAATTTAAATATCTTCAATTTTTGTTTCCACAAATTTTTTTCTAAACCCCACCATTTTCCTTAAAAATCCGAAAAACCTCCTCTCTCCCATATACGCAATGTATTCCATCCCCCAATTTCCCT